>RJWH01003291.1:0-158194 GCA_004363575.1 Solenodon paradoxus | reverse complement strand
CGCACTAGCAATCAATCAGAGTCTTGATCACGCACTGTACATGCACCCACCCTCCAATCCAACTAAAGAGCACGCAGCAGACATGCACAGGGGCCACCTATCAGAACTACTTCCCTTCTTTTCCCTTTCTATATAAGTCCCTCCATCTTAATAAAATTTTGCAGCTTGATCAGAATTCGTTGTCTTGCTGTCATTTTTCACACCTCTTGTCCCACCCCTTTCATCCGTTCTAGGTGGATCTCCTGACCCCAGCTGACTATTCCGCAGGTCGGACTCAAGGGGGTAAACTATCAGGGATCTCTTGCACCAGATTGCTACCCCAGTCAGTGACTCCTGGAGCATTTATTGTCTTTACACAAGGAAGTCATTAACAGAGAAAATGCAAGAAGTAAATCCAGCCATTCTAACAATCAATGTTTACAGAGTGATTTTACGTAAAAGGTTTAAGATAACTATTTAGCTTCCAGGCTTCTTCCTGAGCCTCAGCAGGGAACAAAAACCTCCCCACCAAGGTTTTCCTCTCAGGACAGGCCTCTGGTTTTCCAGGTGCCTGGGTATTGTTTTACTCTGCTTTGGCTTCACATGTCTAAACTAAGCTTCCTCTTTATTGATCCCAGCAGTAACACACTGAAGAAACAGGATAAAAGCAAGGAAATTTAGTCAGAAGCACTTATGTTAGTGGTACTATGTGTGACTGGGATGTTTTCAAAGAGGTGACCTAGAGATACCTGAATGAATTAATCTGGGTCCCAAACTAGTGAAAAGGCACTTACCTCCTGCAGCAAATGAGCACAGGCTAGAATTTCTTTGAGATTTCTTTGTCTTTCTCTTGAAGGAGTAAGGATCTCCTTAGTCTCAAAAGCTATCTATCTTAGATTCAGACTTTCTCTCTCACTGGGGTAAATAGTAAGCTACAAATATCTTCTTGGTTAAGTGAATTCATCATTGTTAATGAAGGTCATAGTTCTTCTGCTGGTGATAACTTGTTGTCCCAGTATAGTCTGTCTCAAGAAGTAACTGGTGGATGCACCCTGATGGCCTAGCGGTCTTGTACACCTAGAAGCAGTCCTACACATATCCTAGGGCCCTGGGTTCAAGACCTGGGATCTGGGACATGGGACTGGGGGAGGAACCAATGGGAGCAACTAAATAAAAATGGAGTGCTTCTTCTTACCTGCCTGCTGTGCTTTTTCCTGCCTGCACCTTTCCTTTAAAAGATTAAAAAAAAGTAGGAACTGGTCCAGGAGTTTTGGAGATAGAAAAAGACTATTATCAACACCCAAGTCACAGTGGAAGAAGCACCAACTTCTCTCCTGCAGTTATAATCAGCATCTCAAAACTGCGTAACTCATTTTCAGTGATCAACAGTCACATCTTCAGCCTGTCCAGTAACTCTTGGTACAGTCTCTCCCTCCATCCCATCTTCCTAATCTCTTATTGGCTCTTCTCTCAACTCCAGTTATGCTGTCCTGGCTGCCGACAGATTGAGAAAGCACTCCTGTTCATCTCTCCAGTGTGCCTTGGCCTTCCGAAGCAGTGACTGTTTATTCTGTCTTAATATTGTAGATTAATTCTGTTTTTATTTCTTTCCCCCACCCCGTAATTTCATATAATTACTGGCACAGAGAAGACAGGTGGTAGGTTGACCTCAACACCCTCACCAGGTGAAGTCTCTAGACAATTTCTCCAAGGTAGACTGCACCACTCACCAGGTGTCGGTTCCGTATATTCGCCTCCTATAGCTGCCCTTGCAGTTGCATGAACCTGGGCTGATCCCCTGAATCCTGGACTTTACAAACTCTTCTTTCCTTTACCCAGCAAGCAGTCTTTTCTTTTATCTACACTGAAGGCATCGACTCAGGACGAGGGAGCACTAAATCCATCCCAATAGACTGTCTCTGATGGTAACTCACTGTGCCTTCATAGGGGGCATGCAGGAAAGGAAGTAGATTAGGAGGACCATTTCCTTCCCCTGAAGGCGCTTCTTTCCTTATAAGGGAAAGTGAGGGACAATTCAACAGAAACTCTTGGCAACCAAGTCTTGCAGTGCCACCATGAGAAGAATAGCCTGTGCACTCAGGAGTGATGACAAAAAAAATTTTAAAGTCACTGCAGTCACTGAGCTTTCAGAATAATGGTTCTTGCCAAGGACCCACTCCAGGACCTGGAAGTAGTATCTCACTAGCAGCCTAAAAGTTACCCAACTGCAGCTGTCCAACACCCCTCCACACACACACCACACACACACACACTCATACACACACCCCACACACCGCACACACTCTCACATACACGACACACACACACTCCCCACCTCATACCACACACACACCACACCTCTGCTATCCACTTTGGCCCCTGATCTGACCTAAATTAAGTGCACATTTTTATCTTTGTATCCCCCAAATCATGTGCTGTAGGGCTTCTGTAGATCCCCCTTTGACTATACCTTCTGATTTTCTTAAAAATTATTCATGACAGTTAGACCTAAAGTAAAGCTTTTCATTTCAGGCTAGACCAGCCAATTTGGTATATGACCACTGATCTGCTTAGTTGCAGCAAAATGTATTAAAAAGGAACTATTTTGCTTTCACAGTCCAATTATCTCAAGAAATGTAGACTATCCAGAGAACGTGGTGAAAATTCACTTGTTTTCCCCATATATGCTTTTTAAAAAATCTGTATCCAATGGATAGCCAAAATATAATGTTTTCTAAAGGGAGCTATATTAAAATTAAAACAAAATTAAAAAAATAATAAAAAATGAAATTGCAGGTGATTCTGTCTCCACTGAAGAATCTTAAGAATCCACTCACCTATCTCATTTTCTCACTAACTTTTATTAAATCAACAGCATATCTCCTAGTGCTCATAAGTAAATAAAATTTATTTTTTATTATATGGAGTAAAGAAACAACTATCCTTCCTCTACTTCCCCCTGTGCCATAATAGGATCGCGTCTTTCTAGAAGACTCATTCCTCTATTTTTCTCCTGCCTCCCATCTAAACCAGCAATGTGTGTGATGGGTAAGAAAAAGCTTCCTCCTCTCGATGTTTCAATTCCAAATGTCACAGAATGTCCTTCTTGCAACATGTCACTGTCACTTCTAATTAAAGCGTCCTCGGAGACATGAAATGCTTATGAAGGATGGTAGCTGCTTCACTTCTAGGAGAAGCAAGTGACAACAGTCCACTAAAGACACTGCAGGTAAGTTCACAACAGGGATGTGAGACTGAAGCACCGTTGCACTTCAGGGAACAACACAGACTGCATTGGAAAGGACTTAGGGGATCCACTCATCAGTGTGAGAGAGGAGGGGAGAGAGCTGCACAGAGACCAGGCTATGGTCACGGTGGGACTGGGAAAGCAGGGCTGTCGGCCCAGCGGAGAGCCCTGGGAGAGGAGAAAGCAATGTATGATGGCACTTGGGCTAGCTCAGGTGAAACTCAAAGAGGAGGGGTTGAGGTTGGGACACTAGTTTCCACACTTGTGGGGGCTCTGACAAGACTTACAACAGAGTTGGCTCTCAGGGCAGCATTCGCCTTTCCTCAGCATTGAGGTCCATGTGGTTGCAGTGAAGTAAACCAACAGCATGCCAGATAGTTTGCTGAGACCCAAGTTTGGAATCCCAGTGAGGAGGAGTGACTAAGTTGACCCATGAAAACCAGTCCACCCTCAGCACATAACAACAGCCACCCCCCACAGCACTCCTTTCTGCCACTCCAAGGACAGTCTCTGACTGGCTCAGCAAGCGCTGTTTATAATCAAAGTCTACAAGGGTCAACAAATAAAACTATAGTATCACCTGCTGGCAAAACAAAAGGACTCAATTCCAAGTTACTAATAGGAAGAAAGAAGATAAGTCAGGATAATCTGAGAACTCAGGGTATTCATATTGGAAGAAGACAATGACAGCTCTCTAGAAATCAAATTTAAAAATAGGGAAGATGATATATTTCTAACAGATAACAAGTTCAAAGTAACAATCATTAAGAAACTCAAAGACAAATTAAAATTCTCAAAAAATGGTAAAACCATTATGATTTGGCAAAACAAATCAAAGAGACACAAAAGAAATCACCAGAACAAATTAAGAAGCTGAAAAGTAAAATTAATGGACAGAAGGCAAAAATTGAAGTCTTAAATAAGAAGCTAAGAGTCAGCATGCAAAGAACACAATAAATTGGATCAAGAGTACTATAGAAAGATAGGGGTGTAGACTATATCAAATGGAGGAATCAATTAGTGACCTGGAAGAAAGAAATATAAAAATGAACCAGGTGGAAGAAGAAAGAGATTAAAAATCAAGAAACGCTCTGAGAGTTACATAATTTTCCATTAGGAAAAGCAATATAAGAATAATTGATGTCCCAAAAGATGAAGAGAAAGAATGGGACAAATAACTTATGCAAATAAAAAATAGCTGAAAATAGGCAAAACCAGCAGAAGAAACAGAATATGCAAGGCAATTAAGTCAACAGAACACCTGGTTATCTAAATGCAAAGAGAACCACCCACAGATAGATAAGAGTGAGACTATCAAAATTCCAAGACAAAGAAAGACTATTAAAGGTGACCAGGGAATGTAAGTAAGTAACCTATAAAGGTATTCACATCAGGCTATCATCATCCAAAACACAGTCCAGGAGACAGTAGAATTATATATTGAAAATATCCAAGATAAAATCTCCCAGCTAAGAATACTATATCCTACAAAACTCTTTCAGATATAGGACAATTGAAGGTTTCCCTGACAAACAAAAGTGAAGAGTTCACTATCATCAGACCTCCTTTAGAAGAAATGTTGAAAGATGTTCTTCTATATAAATCCAATAAAAGAAAGCTTAGGAAAATTAAACGATGACAAAAACCAGAAAACAGAAGTCAAAATGGTTAGTAGCAAGCCCTCATAAAAATAACCTTGATTGCAAATAAATTGAATTCACCAATAAAAAAGCACACAGGGGCTGAAGAGATTTAAAAAACCAGACCCAACTATATACTCCTTACTAGACACATTCTAGAGACAAATGTAGATTTAATGCAAAGGGATAAAAAATGGTACTAAAAGCCAATGTAAATTTTTAAAAAGCAAGAAATGTATACTCACATCAGATAAAATAGACTTCCAGTCAAAGAGAAGGTAACAAAAGACAAAGGTGGGCATTATATAATGATAAAGGGATCAATACAATAAGAAGACATAACATTTATTAACATATATGCACCCAACACGGAGCACACAAATATATAAAACAAGCACTAACAGACTCCAGGGAAACTTTGACAGTAACACAATAATAGCAGGGGACTCTAATACCCCACTCACAGTAATGGACACATCAACCAGACAGAAAATCAACAAGTAAATAATAGCCTTAAGTGATAAATTAGATGAGCTGAACTTCTTAGTTATCTATAGAGCATTTTACCCCCAAAACAAGAGCCTACATATTATTTTCAAGTGTTCATGAAAGTCTCAGTGATAGAACATATGTTGGGACACAAAACAAACAGCAATACATTTATGAAGTTTATAATCTAAATCAAACAAAAATAGACTTAGTCAGTAAAAGAAAATCTGTGGCTGCAGGGAGATGGGGGGAGGGGGATGGGCACATTGGGTAGAGGGGATCAGTTGTATAGTGAAGGAAGAACTAAAATGATGGTGGTGAACTTCCTGTATACAGTTGTGGGTGTACACTGATGCACACCTGAAACCTATGTGATGATAGGATGCAATGTTCTTTCAACGGAACTCATTAAAAATTAAAAAATTAAAAAATCTGTGCATCTGTGAATGAGGAAGGACTGCGAATGGTACGGGATTTCTTTTGGAACTATAGAAAATGTGTTAAAAATTATGCTGTGATGGTGTTTGTACATTTCTGTGAATATACCAAAAACCAATGATTTGCATAATTTAAAAATTAGTGAATTTTATCGTGGGTAAAATAGCTCTCAATAAAGCTATTTTGAAAAAGTAGAGTCCTTCTTTAACACTTCTAGTGCATATTCCCAGTCTTATCGTTGTCTATCATATTATATGCACATTACATATGTATAACTGTATAACTATTTTTTGTTCTCCACTGTTTCCTCTCCTTATATACTCCTCTCTGAAGTCTCTGTTCCTATCTATTTGATGTTTGGCTAGAATTCTTACCCTGGCGTTTCCCTCAAACTAGTATACTAGTAATGCAATTTCTGAAGTTTTCCAAATCCACACGTTTCTTACTTTGAACCCACAGCTGTATACTTTCCAAAGTCTTCTAAATCTGCAAGTATCTTTTTTGGACCCTCAAGGGCTTGATGCTTGGTGATTCCAGATTTTATGCTGACCATACACCAGTTTATTTAGTTGACACATGAGAAAACCAAGACTCAAATAAAGGCAGCTTGTTCAAGGTCATGCAACTAGTAAGAAGCAGATGACCAGCAATAGGGAGTTGCAAACTGGGATTAACAATCAAAAGCACAGAATGAAAGGTTTCATCTAACTCAAGTTTATGATGATAGAGGATTGCCAAGAACTGGCGGAGCAGTTCACTGTCATCCACACTACTGCAAAGACCCAGGCGCTGTTTCCAGGCCCACCCACAGCAAGGGTGCACTTGGTTAGAGGAGGCGAGGTTGGATTGGAACAGCTAGTGCCAATCTGCTCACTCGTCTTTATGCCTGTAGTCCCATTATCACTTCAAGGTTATATGACTGTGCCCATCCTCAGGGCATCTGGGACTCACTGATTATAAGACATTTAATAATCCCTATGTCTTGGGTATGTTTCTCAGAATGCTCCCCCCTTTTAGTACACAGAAAATGGCCATCTCACAAGCCTCCTCATTTGTCTGTAGTTCAGGACACATTTGGGGTAAGAAGTTCAATCTAGGGCCAAGTACTGTGTATCTTTACTGCTGTGTGTGGGAGGGCCTGTCCCTGTGGGGGGACAGGTTGTTCAGTCATCCTGTTCCTTTCTGTCCTCTGAGGCAAATCCACAAACAGAGATGAGTCTTCTGGTCCAGAACACACCCTACCAGCCACACAAACACCTTCAGCAAGCAGGTGCTGAGAGAGACTGGAGTCTTCCTCTGAGTTCTACCAAGTTTTATTGACGTCTAAGTGCACCAGACCTTTATCTTTGCTGCCTGTGGCGGTGAGAACTGCAGATGTTCTATTTATTATATTCAAGGTCAGAAAAGAGCAGAGACTGCACATAATGGTGATAGAGCTGGGGCCTGGGTGCTCCTGTCCAAGGGATAGCAGAGAGGACCCAGGAGATTGAAGGACAAAGAGACCCCATTTCCCCCCTACTCCCACCTAGCACCGGGGAATTTCAGGAGCCTGAGCAAGTCTCTCCCTCCACCTACGGCCCTTTTTGCGGTGTTGCTTTCTTCACCCGGTCATCAGTGGTCACCTCTCCCTGACCCTCTTGGAGCTTATATTCCAGTGTAGCGAGCAAAGTTATTTACTATTCAGTGAGATGTAGTGGATGAAAAATAAAGTAGGGTAATGGGACAGATGACGACCAAGGGGAGAGGTACTGCTTTAAAGGAAGTGGTCAAGGAAGAATTCTCTGAAAATCTGGCATTTGACAAAGGTCTGAAGCAAGAAGAGAGAGAGCCAGACATAGATCAGGAATGGAGGATTCCAGACTGAAGAAGCACTCCAGGGCGGTGGTCCTGTGGCATGAAAGAAGAAAACATTTGAATATATATATATATATATATATATATATATATATGAGAAATCAAGTATCCAGCATTTGAAGTATTGATTATAAAATTACACACATATATTATATGTGTATATATAGAAATATATATAGAAATATATATATACTGTGTTTTTATATATTTATGTATTATAAAGTGGTTGCTCAATTCATTAAAAATTATAGGGATAAAGAAAGTTCAGAGAACTACTTGCAATAATGATAATCTCTTTATATTTCATCATATTATATGAAATAAACTAGGTAATTGAACAAGTCACAAAGCTCATCCAAGGGTAAGTCAGAGTAAGACAAAAGGACTGAAAATTGTCACTTTCCCAGCCAACCATAAGAAATGCTTTTTTTTTTTTTTTGCAGCCTGAAGCAAGACCAGAGGCTGCTGAAACTCCCCTTCTGTTTAGAGAGCCCAAGGACTCCATCCCTACCCCTTCTCACTCTCTTGCCCAGCATTCCAGCCCATAGACTCTCTACCTCTAAATCAACAGCTCAGCCAGAGGGCCTTATGGGAATTCTACCTCTAGCCCCATCCGTGCTAGTCAGCCACTACCCCTTAAAATCCCTCTCACACAGATTCTCTCAGATTGCTCCTTCTGCCTCTTCTCAGAAAGGAGCTTTTCCCGGCCTGCTCACGGGACAGTAAAGTCGTGCCTCAGTGTATCAACTCCCTTGTCTGGGTCTCTTTCCCTGTGGGTCTATCAGTATTAATATTCTGTATTTATATTTTTAATCTCTGCTACTTTACAGCAAAGTCCCCATTCTTCTGATTTTTAAAATAGCAACTAGATCTTTATCAGATGGGCCCCTAACGAATGAGTAAAGTAATGATTGGACAGAAGGATAAATCAGGGACTCTGGAGAGGAGATTCACCGGACCTGCGTGGGCTGAAATCCTTCAAAGGTAACCCTGGCAACATAAAGACGTTGGCTTTTCTGTCTCTGTTAAATTCATCAAGGACTATGCCTGGACAAGTTATTTACCTCGTTCCTAATCTGTGAAACGGAAAAATAATTACATGGAAAGATGACTAAATGAGACAGCCCTGTGCAAAGAGCCAAGCACAACGCTTTCTCTCCTGGCTCCTTCAGAGCCGGACCCCACTGTCAGCGCAGGAATTACTTTGCCTCCACGCAGCCTTTACAAGAACTCCAAGGCCCCTGAGTGGTGAGAAACAAGTTTGCGTGAAGACAGATGACATCAACTGAGAGAAAGTTACGTTGGAGGGGGTGGGGGAGTTTGGAACCAACTTTTGCTCTAACAACCTTGGACTCACAGGTGCGCCTTCAGGCAGTAGCTCCTACCTCTCTTTGGCTTGCCGAATATGCAGTGTCCTAAAAGGATGGAAAGCCAGAGAGACCAGAGCAAGAAGGCAAAGCACATCGCGCTGTCATTGATCCTGGTGATTGTCAATCGTCCCCGGCTTGCGTTTCCGCCTCTTTGCTCCACCTGTTCCATCGAGCTCTGTCGCCATCTGCAGGCCGCGCGCGGAACTCCAGACGCCGGGAAAAGCCTTTGCACTGAACCTACTGTGGTTTTCAGCGGCTCTGTGCGCAGACCTTCAGGTCCTGGACGGGAACTGCGGGTCTCATTCTCAGAACTTGGAGTTAGGAGCTCGCAGGTCTGAGGGATGGTCGTGGGAGGGATGAATGACTGGATGTGGGGCTTAGAAGGAGCGCAGCCCGGAAATGCTGTAGTAGCTGTAAAATACTTAGCATAGCTTTTGTTCATTTCAGTGAGCAATTGACTGGAAGGATGATCATCAGCAGCACTGACCCCACCTCCCGAGGACTGCAGGTTAACCAGGCCACATCAAGATACTCAGTCAGGGTTTCTTAACCAGATTGCTCGGGCATAGTGTTTCCAGAAGCTCAGTAGTGGATTTTAATGTATTAAAACTTAATCTTCAGGTAAATATGTTGATGCTTTTGCTTGTTAAAAGATGACGATTACTAAACCTCACCCCAGGTGTGCTGAACTTAAATGAACTAGAATTGTTTCCCAGATTCTACATTAGAAAAAACTACCCAAGTGATAAGTTTGAAAGGAGAATCAGAAACACACAGACCTCTTTAATTTAAAAATAGGGAACCTGAACCCCTAATGGGGAGGGAACTTGCTCAAGGTCTCCCTGAAGCGTCCTTGAGCAGGGTCCTCCACCTCTCCTCCACCATATCTCGGCCACCCATAGCTAGTGCTGGGACCTCCAGAAAACTATGCTCGTTCCTATGTTCAATGCTGGTTAAAGTCACATCCAGTTCAAGGAGTGACTGAAAAAAATCAAATGAGACCCCATAAATCAAACACCCACCCTGCTGGGAGTAAGGGTTGAACTGACATTTGATTGCTTCATCTCCAGCTTCAGAAATGCTTGAAAGAATCCTGAAACCTCTGAGAGCTGGCTTCCCTCCAGGAAGTTTTAAATAAGATATCATAGAGACAGGTCTCCAGAGGAGGGGATGCACAGGGTCCTCCAACCTCTTGACTTGGCCTGAGTCCTGCTCAGCGTATTCCTGAGTTGGGAGAGATGCCAGATGCCTTGGTTTCCGAGGAGAAGGCAAGCCACTTAGCTCACCTCTGCATCTTGGTCTGAGACCACCTCCACACACACCCATGGGCACAGAGACCATTTCTCTATGGAGAGAAAGAAAACTCCCAACTGCCGGGCAGTCTCCTCACCAGAGCCTCTGGAGTCTGGTCAGGGTGGGTGTAACCTCTCACTACATGTCTCTTCCTAGGATAGGGCGAACCAGAGTTCTCCAGCAGAAGGGATCATGCTGAAACTATAGGGCTGCCCTTAGGCTGAAAGATTAGAGACACAACCCCCATCCTTTATAAAATAGGGAGCAGCTTCTCAGCTAGAGTGAGGTAGGTCCACTGAGAGATCTGTGAAGGAAAGGAATAGACCACCCCGGAATGGATACATCTAGGTCCTCATCCCTAATCCTCTCTACAGGCCAATTCTCCTCATCCCTAGATGCTGCTTTTTTGTTTCTGTAATCTGATGCCAGTTTCCTTCTACTCCTTTATAGAATTCTCCTCCTCCATCAAGTCCCAATCTAAATCTCTCTCCCTGTGAGACAATCCCCAGGTAGTAGCAATGGTGCCTTTTGTGTTCCAGGAACATGTCTGAAACTCTGTTAGGATTTGGGTCAGGGGTGGGAAGCAGATCTCAGGAGTTCATAAAGGAAACAATCCAAAAATACTGGCCTTTTCCCCTGACCCTACAGGAATGGCTTAATATTTGCTCTCTTCTCACCTCCCAACCCTGTGAGCAGTCTTCACTTCTTTATGGGTTTGACAACAAAATAACTCAACCACCTGCTCCTTGACCCAAAGATGTCTTGTCATATTTATGATAAAATGCAGACTACTTACTACATGTAGTCAGTAAGGTGCTTGTTTTCAAAGGAATGTGCAGTGTGGCCTTTGCAGGGCAAACACTCTGTCCTAGGGACATTAATCACTTCCATAGCATCACATAACCATCAGCAGAAAGGAAAGCTTCCTTGATATCAGTGGTTCTTGAGCATTTGCTTTCTGTCACTGCTGTCAAGCTGCAACAGGTTTATATTGAAGCTCCCAGAGCACATCCCAGAAATGGAAAACAATGCTGGAGTTGTCTGCGCCTCGGCAGGTCCTGATGCAGTGAGCTCTAGGTGGTTAATTTCTTGGTGAGGATCTGCGTTGCATATAAAGCAGAAATGGAAGCCTATCACCTAAAATGACATTAGGCCAGTTACCCCATGGGTGTGGCTGCGTCTCCATTGCAGTGATTAGTGAAAAAGAGGGTATAGAGGCATCAGCTCTTAGCTAGGTCCAAGGTGCTGGGAACTCTGGGATTGGCAGACAGCATTTGCTGCTTGGGACATCATTACAGACACAAGTGGTCTCTGGGACGCAAAAGTACACCTGCCATCTAAGAAACAGGATCTAGGGATCAAAGTAGCCTTTTCCTTTGTCTTCTGCTGAGATATCTCTGTGTGAACAATTCTTTTCCTTTTAATTTTACTATACCTGGAATATACTTGTCAGTTACTTTCTTTTTTTTTTTTTAAGGAAAAGTTCAGGCAGGAATGAAGGTGGGTAGGCAAGCAGGCAGAAGAGTGAGGAGGAAGAGCATTTTTATTTATTTGTTTTATTGTAGTTGTACATCTTGTTTCTTCCCCAGTCCCAGGATGTGAACCCAGGTCCTTGGAATCTATGTGGACTGTGCTTGGCCAGAGGTCGTAGACCTAACTGCTACTCACCCAGTGTGTTCCTCTTACTTTCTTTTAAATGCTCTTTCCTCCCAGGTTCAGTGTGTTGCCCTTTCTTGACCCTCTCTGGGTGCTCACCATCATGGGGTGAATGTGAATCTTTCCACATCACCGCTTATCTTTCTGTTAGAGTGGAATAGCATCTCAAAACAACCTGCTAAGTGCAGAATTACTGACACACACACTCTGGATGGCACACTTGGCAACTTCTTCCTCAGACTTCCCCTTCTCAGTTAATGGAAACTTTATCCTTCTAGCTGCTCAAATCAGCAACACAGGAATCATCATTAAACCCTCTTTTCTGTGGTTTCTGGAATAGCCCATCTCTCAGTAGGACGTGTAAGCTTGCCCTTTGAAATAAATGCAGAAACCAGTAACTTCTCACTCCTCCACCACCAGCACCCAGGTTGTTCCTCCCACATCTTTGAACTGCTTCTCCTTCTGCATCTGTTCCTCCTTCTGCATCTACTCTTGTCTCACCGGGGTTTTCGTCCACACAGTTGCTACATATATAATATACATATATATATATATATATATATATACACACATATGATGGGCACGAGAACACTGGTGGTAGGTGTGGTGTGACAGACAGAGTGGCTAAGGTAAAACTTACACAATAATGTAAACTAATGAAACATTCATAAGGAAAAACAAGTTATATTTTTATAATAAAATCTTGCTATGGTGGTCTAGGAGTACTTAGTGCCAAGGGCATATTCAAATGGTCTTTAAACTGTGCTACTTTCCAAGGGAAAAATGATCTGCCCTCAAAAAAGTCAAGTACTGTCAACCACACCAGTCTTCCTCTTGCTTTTCATTACTGTTTAAAGTCTGTCTCCAAATTCTAGGAGAAAGAGAATCAGCAAGTCTCCTTGAGCAAGAATTTGTTTTACATACATACATACATACATATATATGCACATCTATCTATATCTGTCTATCTATCTCTGCACTGCACAATGATTTAAGGCATAGCAGTGGTTTTTATAAAACTATCTTCTTTTCTTTTAACTTTTTATGTGATTTTTATCACTGTGGGTTCTAAAGTTTACGCTCTCTAAACTCCACAAAGCACCTGGAATCGAAGCAGTTCTTTTAGCTTCTCTCTTTTGACTTACATTTTACATAAAATCAAGGTAGTCACAACACTTACTGTTTCCACCCACACCTTTAACAACTCTTCTGTGAGTTTCAAAGAGTTGTCACCATCATCACCTTTCAGTTCAGTTATATGCTCCTCTTCTTTAACCAGCATTTCCAAGTAGTGCCCCATACTGAAGGTATGTTCTTTTTTTAACAGTAAGATATTTTCTCAAGCCCTTTGCAATGCACTTTTTGTCTGATTTATTTAAGAGGTTTTACTTAACGTATTTGAGTTTCACTTAAATACATCTTCTGCTGAATTCTTGATTCCTTACAGTTTGAATAAAATTAGATCTATTCATGATTCTACATATACATATTATCTTTAATACCTATACCAAAAATGTTGTTAATAAAAGACTACTGAATGAAATTAAAATCATCTTTTTCCTAGCTCTTTGCTTCTTTCAAATAATGCAAAGCGCTTCTTTGATCATCGACTTGGAGATTCCTAACTGGACAGTCAAGTTCTACACATATTAATGCCCCTCTGGGGACCAGAAGTACGGGTACTGGCCTCTTCCTCTTGATTGACAGCGTCCCTGTGCATCAGCCCCTCTGCAAAGGTGGCTCCTATGCAGAGGGTGACTGCCACCGGACTCCACCACAGGCGTGGGCTGTGCCATTTTCACTGGTGGCGCGCACCCAGCAGACGACCACAGGTGCCTGCTGGAACCGCTGCCTGTCTCGGCAGAACTCTGTATCAGCCATCGGGCGCGGTCCCGGATGCTCACCCCAATACCAGCATCCCACCCACCCCCCGCCTCCCCGTCAGGGGCACCGGAGACCTGGTCATTCGCGCCGGGCTCCGAACGCCTCGCGCAACCCTGCCCGCCTGGCGCCTCCCACTCCCTCCCCGCGATCGCCCAGCTCCTTTGTGCACAGCGAGCGCCGGCCGGCAGGGAAGTGGCGAAAGGAAGTGAGTGCTCAGCGTGTTCTAGAAGGAAGCTGCCCGGGCCGGATGCGGGAGCAGCTGTACCGCCAGCACGCGCCGAGCGAAAGGGCGCGGATTTCCCCGAAGCCCTCCTGTTCCCCGAAGCCCTCCTGTTCCCCGAAGCCCTCCTGTTCCCCGAAGCCCTCCTTTCCCGCCTCCCGCGCGACGCCGAGTCCCCGCCCAGCCTGTCCCCGCCTCTCCTCTCAGTGACCAAACGCCGCCAATCGACTTCTGGAGTGGATGAGTTACTGCCCAATGAGGGCAGACCGCCTCTGGATGCTCGCCATCCATTGGCCGGACGGGGTGTCAATTCTATGACGTGACCTGCGAACTTGAACCTGGACGTGCGGCGCGCAAAAGTTCCCCGAGGGTAGTCCGAACGCCATCTCTTCTCTGCACCTTTTGACAATCGCTCTGCAGCAGCCCCTGCACCTTTGGAGCGGTTTCTCAGCTTCTGTGAGTGATCCCTCTCCTCGTGGGTCGGAAATGGCGTTCTGGCTGGGGGTGGCGTGGAGAAGAACGCGAGCAGAAGCACCTGAGGACCTCAGGCCAGAGCCACGGAGCTTTGGGGCGTAGTTGGGGATGGTTTAGGCAGCTGTTCCAAGGAGCGTTTTGTGCGCGTTTGGGGGTGACATGTATACTGAAAGTGAAAAATCCTCACTGAATTAGGATTTGGGCCGGGGTGGGGTGGAAATACACTTTGCCTTTTTAATAAGCCCAGAGAGGCTAATTCATAGACCCAATAAAAATGTGATCTAAGTCAAATTCCTTATTTAAATATGAGGAAACCAGAGCCTTAAAAGAGGTGTAGGGAGAGAGGTTTGAAGGAATTGATCCTCAAAATTGTGGGGTGGGTGTTTCCAGACCCTTGGCAGTTTCTCATGCAAGTAGGCTCAGATACATTTAGGATGTGGAGGTCCTCCTGAAAAGAATTCAAGGAGAGAAGCCTTATCCCAACACCAGGTGGCAGCTTTCTTAGAAGCAGCTCAGAGAAGCTAGGTTCTCTGCCAGTTCTTTGGAAGACTCAGGAGAAATGGAATCAGATCTACCCCGGGAATTGCACCTTCTTTCCTGGGTGTAACCTGGGGCGTGGCCATGGGTTTGGGCGCGGGCAGGACACTGCCAGCTCCCCTAGAGTTCTCCCAGTAGCCTGCTAGGGTCGTGGTCGATTTTCTCAGAATACCTGGAGTTCAGGGCAGCAGTTGTTAAGCGGAAACGTGGCTCTGCTTACTAAGGAAAGGTCTCTGCTGGAAACCCGGGAATCCCCACTATGCCAAAGTGGTACCAGTTTATTTTTAGCACGCCTTAGGTATGGCCAGTTATTTCATTTCCTGCTTTTACATCTACACACTTGCTTAATGGATTTTCAAGTCTCCTCTTAATCCTTTCCAATGTTGTCCCTCATTAGATTCCTCCTTACTTTTCTAATCAGTTGTCAACTGGAGACCTGAAAGGACCCTTCTATTCTGTGTTCTCTGAGCATGAATCTCCTTTCCGTGTTCTGTGGTCTGTTGCTACTTTCCTCTCAGCTCCATCTCCAGTGATGTCAAATTCCTGGCAAAGCTTTGTCTCATATATTTTGCTCATTTTGCTTGTTTTCAGACTAGAAAGTAAATATGTTACTCCCTGTGGCCAGAAATCCAAGCTAATGATGGTCTTAGTGTTCTTGTCTGCTACTTCTGGTCTCTGTGTCACTTTTCCATCTATTTCATCGATTGATTCATATCCTGTTTTCCTGAATGATTTAATTGGACTCAAGCTTTGTTAATTGCATGTTGTTTTCTATATTTTGTCTTTTGGGTGCTAGAACATTGTATATGCCTATCAATCTTTTGAGCATGTTTTTCGTGCAGTTCTGTTATTCTGTTACTTGGAAACTGTTTTATCCTGGAAAGCCTTGCTTGTAGACTCTGTTAGTTGAAACCAGTTCTGCCTTATTCTAGAGATAACTGAGTTCACGACAGAGGGAATGCTTGTCAGAATACTCTAATACCTCATGAGTTATGACATTTTCTAGTTTGAAATTCAGTAACACCAGCTAGTCTCAGCCTTGCAAAAATCTCAAGATGATTCCATCTTTTCCCTTTATGTAATTCTTCCCGTCTTCCAATAGTCTCATCACACACATGTTCCGACCAATATTTAGCTGAGATTTCAGGGGTTACCCACCACAGATCTGTGATTCTTTCTTTGTCTGTGTAGCTTTTGTCTCTCAAGTAATGTGCCCGATAATTTCCAGCCTCCAAGGCACCCCCGAATTCTTAGCTTGTCTTCTTACTCAGGGAAACTACCAAGTTCTATTGTGTGTTCCCTCCCTGAGAAATGACCTGATTATTTTCTCCTGCAGTGAGCTAGACGTCTGTAGGGCTTAACTCCTTTGATTACCCTCTCTCCGGCATCAGAAGTCACAGTTCTGTGCTGCCTAATCTCCAATGTCTGAAAATTGTTGCTTCATATGACTTGGTTTTTTCCTAGACAATTCAAGTGGGAGGATAAATCCAGTCCTTATTTTTTGGTCAGTATTGGATGCTATTTATATTTTCTTGGAGCTCACCATGAATTCCATGAACCCTGAAGAGAATAAGCCCTTCAGTGCTACAGAAAATGACCAGAGCACCAGACCTGAACTTCTAGAGGTATGTTAATTTCATTACAACTCTTCCCTGGAGTAGCACTCTAACCTAGCCTCTTTTAGGATCCTGGAAGGGGATAATTTCACAAAGAATGATAGCTATCCCCTCTTGTATGTTTAAAATATTTGTGGGGAGATCATGAAGCAAAATGATAGTGTATGAGTGAGCAATATAAAAGGTGCTTTTTAAGACAACACAGTGTCCAACAAACAGCTAATATCACTGGGAATATAGCTAATCAAAAATAATAACATAATTAATGTTTACTGAGAAATTACCTGAAATAAGGCTGGTCGCTTTCTATGCGTTATTTAATAAACCTATGCCATAAATATTATTATCATCATCTTTGTTTTAGAAATGAAGAAACCGAAACCCTACATACTTAGTGTCACAAAATTAATGAACTTGAGAGCAAGGATTTGAACCGAGGCAATTAGAATTTGGAGCCCGGTTTTTGACCAGTGTAATCTTTTTCTCAAAATATGCAATATGATAATACTAAGTTGATATATAAGCGAGTGCTTTTAGAGTGAAGGGAAAAGCATGTTTAATTCAGAGTCAAGAAATTCAGGTAGTATTCTATGAGAAAGATTTTAAGGAATGAGTAAGATGTCACCAAGAAATTAGAATAAACCTCAAGGAATAGTCTCAGCAAAGCAATGTACACATGAAAAGCTATTTGGAGAATAGTATAGTTAAACTGGATGGGTTTTTATTACTTAACTTTTATTCATATTCATGAGCTTTATGATTTAAAAAAATGAGACATTGTTACTAAAGGTGATTCCTATTGAAATTGTAATCTTTGCTTATTCAGGATCCTACCATGAAGCCGACGTGTTCGGGCACACTTTCTGTTTCTAACATAAGAAAGTTCAGTGACACTGTTCAAGTTAAAAATGAAGCCACCTTAGAAATTCAGAACCTAAATTTGAGCACCCAAGCAAAATGCTCTTTCACCTTTACTTTGAATGAAAAAACCAAGAAACTCAACCGTAGCATATTTACAGCGTATGGTGAACTCACTGAGAATATCTATTCGGCTCTGAAAAAAAATGATGATTTCACTGAAAACATAAATAAACTTGTTAATAAGAACATTATTGGTTATGAAGAAAAGAATTTACAAGGATATATAAATTTAGGAATGCCACTCAAGTGCCTACCTAGAGGTTCTCAGCTTCAGATAACATTTGATCAAAGCAATACAAACCAGGAAGATGATCAGTTCTTCCGCCATTGTGAAAATCCAAACATGGAATGCGTTCTTTTTCATGTCGTTGCTATTGGGAGGAAAATAAAGAAAATTGTTAGGATCACTAAACTTCATGAAAAAGGAAGCACACTTTGTATCTATGCATTGAAGGGTGAGACAGTTAAAGAAGCTCTGTATAAAGACGGCCGATTTCGAGCTGATCTAGATGATTTTGAATGGAAACTAATGGAAGGACATAATAAAATTTATGGAAAGAAGTCCAAGGTGGATGAAGTTTCTGGAAAAGTCTTAGAATTGTATATTTCAAGACCCCCTCAGGTCAGTAAACGTATCCATAAAACGTTTAAACAAGAGAATAATAATGCCCCTGAAATCAGTTCTTGGGAGTTGACACAGGCTAACACCAGGGTCCAGGAACCAGCAAAAGAAGGAGAGACTAAAGATCTAGAAGACAACAGAGAGGATAGTCTCCCACCTCAACATCTAGGGCATGATATAGAAGGTAAAACACGCCGGACAATTTCTGAAATTAAGCATTATTACAATAATTCCAATGGGGAAAAGTACTCCAAAGATAGGCCAAGGCCTCATTTCGATAAGCAATATGTTTTTCATTTGGTTAGCCAGACAGAGGCAGATGACCTCTGGCTACAGGATTTACAAATGTTGGACAAAGTTATAGTGGATCAATATCTAAAGTTTAATGAAGAGACTCGTTGGATGAGAAGGTATTTTGAAAAACAGAGGAGAAAAAAACAGTCCACATCAGAGCAATTCCACGTATATAAAGAGTACTTTGGAAAAACAGCTAAAAATTCTATTGCAGTTGCAACTTCCGAACATCTTAATTATCTTAGTCAGTCAGTTGGGTTCATGAAATGGAACAACAAAGGAAACACAGGCAATGGTACCTGCTTTGTCTTCAATGATTGTTTTATTTTCACCTGTCAACATGTTGTGCATATGATGGTGGGAAAAGACACAGATCGAAGTAGGTGGCCAGCTATAATCAGCGAATGTGCAAAGGTAACATTCACTTACAAAAAGTTCTGCCCCACTGATGCCGATTGGTTTTCCGTTGAGCCATGGCTTGAAGTGTCTAGTGGAACTCTAGACTATGCCATTTTAAAACTGAAAGATAATGGAAATGGATTTCCTCCAGGCCTGGTTGGACAAATTTCTCCTCAACCATCTAGTGGTTTGATTTATATAATTGGCCATCCAGAAGGACAAGTCAAGAAAATAGATGCTTGTGCTGTGGTTCCGCAAGTTCAACGGATAGAGAGGTACCCAAAACATCAAGATGGGGTATCAGGATTCCATACTGCTATGCACAATGCTTACCCTATGTTTACCCAAAGAAGTTTCCCAGAAGAAGTTTGGCGAATTGACACGCTGAGTTATGATACTTGTTTTTCTAGTGGGTCCTCTGGCTCTCCAGTGTTTAATGCAGATGGCAGATTGGTTGCTATTCATAGCATTGGGCATTTTTATAAACAGGAACAAACGGTTTATGCCCTTATTGAATTTGGCTACTCTATGGAGTCCATTCTTTGTGATATTAAGCAGAAAGATGAGGCGTTGTATAAATTACTGAATGAAGAGAAAACTGAAGGGAAAAATGATAAACAAGAGTCATCAATTCAAGTTAATCAAGTGGAATTAATGGAATGTTAGAAAAGAGATGCTCTTTTCAAGGAAATATGCCAGCAATTTGGTTATTTAAGGATATTTCCTTAAAGTATAATGAATATTCTTAAGTAGTAAACTTTTAGATAATCATGTCCCTGTGCAAAATACATATTAAAGCTCAAATAAATATTGACATTTTACTCATTGATTTTTATGTTTTGATTTGAAACTTAACCTTCATTTAAAATACTTAGCTCCCATATGATCCCACCAAGCACTTCTTAGTATTTACTAAAAAACAAAAACACTAATTCATAGAGATGTATGCACCCCCATGTTTATTGCAGCCCAATTCACAATAGCTAAGAACTGGAAACTACCTAAGTGCCCAACATCAGATAACTGGATAAAGAAGATGTGCTCTGTATATACAATGGAATACTACACAACTCTTCAAACAGATGAGATCCTGTCATTTGAATCAACATGGATAGATCTAGAGGGTATTATGCTAAGTGAAATAAGTCAAAAGAAGAAAGATAGATACCAGATGATGTCACTCATAGGTGCAATGTGAATAGACAAAGCAAAGGACCAAATGAAACAAAACCAACCTTTGGTCACTTGGAATAGAACTGAGGTGACCGGTAGGGAATGGGATGGGGAGTAGGGTGCTGATAAGTGACAGTGGAACCCATTGGAAAATAGTGAAGCACTCTTGGTGATGTAGAGGGCAGGGTGTATACATACGTCTAAGGAATAGGGAAACTACACATATGAGTTTAATTTGTAAAACAAAGTTACTGCAGTAAAAAAGCTGGGAAAAAATTAAATGCCTAGCTAACACATATACAAAGAATATCGTATTTGTAATTTAAATGCCTGAGAAGGTATATCCATCCATCTTTGTAGCTGACAAAGTGGTTCTCACTCTCTGCGTAACAAGATAAAGGGGAAATACACTTTTAAAGTTAAGAGAAATTGTATTGTTCCTTTAAAACGTATTCCTTGATAATCATAATTTCTTCCGTTTCATGCTACCTGATGTTGACCTTTATTAAAAATGCCAGTAGCAATTCCCCAGTTTTCCGTTCTTTCCACTAGTTCAGCAATAATAATCCTTCTCTGGTAGTGAGGTAGTGACTCTGT
This sequence comes from Solenodon paradoxus, assembly GCA_004363575.1. NCBI lineage: Eukaryota > Metazoa > Chordata > Mammalia > Eulipotyphla > Solenodontidae > Solenodon > Solenodon paradoxus. The sequence continues at coordinate 137,491 of RJWH01003291.1, read as the reverse complement.
TTCCATCCTCATCCTCTGATGGTCAGCCTCTAGAAAGCTGAATATCTCAGATGAATGTGGAGTTAAGATTCTCGCAACAAACCAGATTATTCTAAATCAATTCATCTGCATGTTATTTGGAAAATAGAAACAGGGACTGGTTTCTCTCCTGCTCTAACTTTTGGCAAATGAAGTAATAGAAAGGTGAGTTTCTAGAGAGTGTATTTGCCACACTCAGTATCAGTGTCCAGTCATTACCTTCACGGTTACATATGAGTAATAACAGCAATAGTAGCAGTCAGAATCAACACTGCAGTCTCTTAATTCATGTTGCTGGTGTGGACAGGTATTTACTGCTGCTTCCTTATCCAGCAGCCTTACTTCTGGATTGCAGTTGAGAATGTGCTGGCCTTCTGAACCCGACTGCTTTTTTCATAAAAAATTGTCAGCCCTTGATCCCTTGAATTAAATGTCTTTTACCTTCACTGAACTTGGCTGGTATCTGCTCCTTACCCAGCTGGAAATTGAGTGGACTGTAAATATGTGATAGTCTCATTATGCAAGAGTCAAATCCAATTCAGAGAAACTATTGGTGCAGAAACTCCAGATCTGTTTGTGTATTAAAAAAAAAAAAACCTGCCAAATTTCAAAATAAAAAAGTAGCATAAATGTAAGAGCAATTGGATTCTCACATTGTAGTCTGAACATAGAATCCTCTATGGTTGTGGAAATTCCAGGGTGCTTAGATTTCTTCAGTCAGGTTACACCACAGTGCTCAACATGCAAGATGATCTGTTCAAGATGACTACTAACCTTCCAGCCAACACTTGCACCACAGCCTGGGGTAAGAGGAAAATGTACAAAAGGACAGTGAGCGTCTCTCTGTAAAGACACCATCCAGGAAATACATCCATCATGGCTTCTCATGCCTATTGTCTATAACATGGTTACATAACTCACTTGGCAGAAAAGCAGCCTGAAATGTAATGTTTATTTGGAATGACCAGATGCTCAGCCTACATCTTATGACTGTGGAATAAAGGGAAGATGGATATTGGGTAAACTCAGTTTCAATCAAGTGCCATCCATCTAGCCCCTCTAGTATTTCTTATTTCCACAAAGAAAGGACACTTGCACACTCTCCAAGGTAGTCCAGAGTTTCTGGGTAATGTACATCTCTTTCCATCTTTAAATGCAGCTTATCTCTTCCTCACAAATGGAACCATCGCTCTCGGTACCAATCCTAAGAGCCTGATCATATGCCTGAGCTAGCCTGCCATTTGATCTCTGCCACATCCCCAGAACCAAAGATGGGTCCCACAGATGGACTGACAAGGCATGGTTCAAGGTTGTTATAGTCTGGCGCATGCTCTTGTGGAATTTTAGTTATAATTTGCACTGGGATTGGCAAGAATCAGACATACAGACCTTGAGGTTTTGCAGCACAAAGCCCTCTGTAGTTGAAATCTCTTAATTCAAATGGTCTAGCAGCCCTCAGCCATCCCCCTGCCACCACTGCCTCCTGCCCATTTCTGTATGATAGTAAGTCAGTAATTGCTCTCTTTACTGCTCACTTACTAGATGATAACCTCTGATGGTCAGAAAATTATGTTCCTCTTTGTAACTCCAGTGATAAACATAGTTTGTCCACACCTTAAAGTTCATCCAAAAAGGGACTAATTTTTGTTTGAAAGAACTTTAATTAACAATTCTTAGACATAGGTCCATGAGAGATGAGCAACAGCTATTCCATAGAGCATGTCCATGGCTCTACCCCAGCCGAAATCACACCAGAACCATACAAATCAGCTGTAGAGGAGGTCCCAAAGGGAGGTGGGTGATTATTCTTCAGCACATTCCTCTGTCCTTACTGTTTTGTCCTCCTGGGCTTCATGCAACCTGTAACGGGCACCAGGAAGAAAGAGTTTGAGGTTGGTCCACATTAGCTGGTGAGATGGCATTTGGATCCATCTTCAGAGAACACTTGGGCATTACCTGTTTGCTTTTTAAAAAGTTCGATTATTGTGAAAAGTCAGTTATCCAGTAAAAGGAGAAGCAAAAGACACTCAAAATGAAAACTAGCTAATGACTCTGACCAGTCCAATCATGTGACTCAACTACTTCCCCAATTGCCAACAGGGAAGGGCAGGATGGGAAATAAGTTAATTGCTAGATTGCAGAGAACCAAAAGCATCTGCATTGTGTTGTGCTTTTGCCGTTGTTGTTACTATACAAAGCCTAGGGGGACCCCAAGGTTAAGGAATTAAGCTTCCTAATATTGATTTAGAAAAGCACATTTATCATACATATAACTACAAATAAATATATCTAAGGACCCAGCCTGCTGGCTCCTTTGCAGGGCCAGAAATACTTGGCAATTACTTTAACAAAAGTAAATTCCTTTACCGCTCCCAGAATCCCTTTCCATTTTTTAAAGAATCCAGGATCTCATTATTGATGGACAAAATGGCATTTGAGACCTTGTTTGCCCAAAGAAAGGGAGGAGGGTCATGGCTAAAATGAAGGGAGGCCAGTTGGCCCCAATGTGTCAAACAACCTGAGTTCTAGTAGCTTTGACCAACAGATGGCTCTCTGAACAGCACCCAGGAGAACTTCCGGCCTGGTGTTCTGGGTCCTGCAAGTGCATCCTCGGGCGCCATCTGCAGGCGACTTCTGGGCGGAGGGTGCGGTTCTGGGACAGCAGAGGGAAAGAGGTGATGCTCTGGAGTGTCCCGCTGTCCTGAAAGTGGATGCTAGTGTGGATTTGATTCCAGGAAGCAGGAGTCAAGGCTCACCGAGAAAGATTCGTGAAAAGACAGTTGAGGCAGCAGTACAGGAGAGCGGGCAGTCATATTGACATAGTATCTGTGCTGTAGGCTTACCTGTTACCTGAGCATATTTTATAGTTTTGAGCTGGTTGCTTTGCAGAACTTCTGTTTCTGGTCCCTCTCCATTTGTCTCAACTCATCTAAGTTCCAAGAGATAGAGGCACATCTTACCTCTTGCCAGCTTACACTTACCATTTCAGCACTTGCTGAGAATGGTCTCCATGTAAGAAAACACCGAAGTCTGGTAACACACAATGGAATCACCCCCACACTCCTAGAGGGAGGGCTGAGTAGACATACCTTACTCTTGATTTTCAGACCTTTCAGGATACTTAGGGAGTGGCACCAAGATTTTGCTGAAGTGGGGTGGGTGTGCCCTGATGGGGGCCTGGGAGCAGATGCACACCCAACAAACTGGCTCCAGACTGTATGTACCATAAAGGTGCAGGTTTCCCCAGGGTGGGGTGTTACTCCACCCACCCACCTAGTGGTCTCACCTGCTGAGACTCCAGTTGGTTCTGGTTTTAAATCTTAAAAAAAAAAAAAAAAAAAAAAAAAAAAAAAAGTAAATCTGTGGAGTTCCCTCTAAAAATCTGCACTTCTTTATTTATTTTATTTTATGGAAAGGTGCAGGCAGGAATGAGGACATGCAGGCAGTCAGGAAGAGAGAGGAGGAAGAAGTACATTATTTTTTTAGTTGTCTATCTTGGTTCTTCGTTTCACTTATCATGTTCGAAACTGGTTTCCTAGTATCATTGAATTTGGCTCCTCCATGGAATCTATCCTCCTTAATATTCAGCAAAAGCATGCAAAGTGGTACACAGAAATGTGCATCACTCAGCAGGATGTAGAAAAGGATGAGTGATGAGGACTGAGGAGGGTGAGTTCTCAATCTGTTGACCAGCTTTAAGCACATTACCTCTGGAGTTGCTATTTCATAAGGAATGATGACAGGAAACCTCTCAAACGTCCTCTTTCACAGAGTAAGTATAGTTATGCAGTTGTGGTCACAGAGCCTCATGCCCACCTGCCCTAATATTTCCGAGTCTCTGCAGTAGGAAGAGTCCTCTCCATAGGTTCTGTAAAGCGTAAGAACTTTTGGTTGCCAAGGTGACATTCCTGTCCCTATTCTGGCAGAGATGGGAATGGCACTGCTGACTTTGGAACGTAATTCAATTCAAGTTCAAGTCAATGAAATTCAGAAGACCAAGGGAGGTATGTATAGGAGATGTATTTTAAAAGACTTGGCCACTTTTCAGGATTATTTATAGAGACTTCCAAGGTGAGAATCAGGGAAGAAAAAAAAACTTGCTTTTTTGTTGAGTTCCACTTCTACTTCTTGTTATCTATATCACTTTAAAAAATAGTTTAAGTGTCAGTCAAATAAAAGGCTTGGGGTGTTGCCTGGGCTAATGAGAGTTAATGTCAATCGTCACATGTCATGGAGACAGTGATAGGATCACCCACTAGAGAGGAAATTATTAAATAACATGGGTCTGTAGGTGGGTTAAAACTCCTGTCATCTGTTATTTTCTTTTGATTTTAATGGATACAAAAATGTTTCTGGAAAATTAAGTGTTTTTAACTCATTAATGTCCAAATTGATCTAGATGAAAAACAAGATACTCATTAGGTTAAATTGAAAGTGTTTTGTTATTTTATATTTGTATGACTTTTGAAATGCTAATTTTTACTTTTGAAATGTGAATGCCTAGGAAGTTTAATATTTCTTCTTTGGAATAATGGTCAGTGACCTGATGTGATACAAGTGAGATTACGTCTCAGTACAAAATGGGTTAGAACTTAATGAAATAATGAGTCCGACCTGCGGAGCAGTCAACTGGGGTCCCGAGATCCACCTAGAACAGATGAAAGGGGTGGGACAAGAGGCGCGAAAAATGACAGCAAGACAAAGAATTCTGATCAAGCTGCAAAATTTTATTAAGATGGAGGGACTTATATAGAAAGGGAAAAGAAGGGAAGTAGTTCTGATAGGTGGCCCCTGTGCATGTCTGCTGCATGCTCTTTAGTTGGATTGGAGGGTGGGTGCATGTGCAGTGCATGATCAAGACTCTGATTGATTGCTAGTGCACATGATCAAGGCTCTGATTGGTTGCTAACTGATTGGTTGCTAATATTCTTGGTTGCTAATGTTTATGCTTTATGAAATAGGGAGGCGATCGTTAGGCAAACAGGGAAGTGGCTGAGGTGCCTCTGAGTGCAATTTTCCATTGGATTGCATCAGCCTGGCTTTGTGGCTTGGCCCAAGTCCCCAACAAAATAAAGCTTTGAGTTTGAGAAATAAAGCTACATTTTAGAATACAAATAATTATTAATATTATTGATAGTGATTGTAGTTAGCTTACAAATATAGTTTTATAAGTTATGACCATAAGGTAACATATGAGAAGAGTATAAATGGGATTTTTTATTTTAAATTAGTTTTACTGAAGGAGTATTGCATTATAACATCAACCCGCTTTTAAATATACATGATAGCAAATTTACACCTGTACATAACACAATAAGTTTACCGCTATTTCCTTTTTTCTTGTACTATGAAATTAATTCCCTTTACCCCATTTGCCTCCTCCCCCATGATTTGCTTTTTTTTGGCTAAAAGTTGCTGGATTTAGTTAATTTTTAAAAATCTATTTTTGTTTGATGTAGTTCATTTATTTGCTTTCTATCTCTGTACAATGCATATGAGCGTCTGCATATGATGTCAGTCTTTCTCTTTCTGGCTTATCTCGCTAAGCATCATTCCCTCCAGGTCCATCCATGCTGCCATGAAAGGCAGGGTTACACCTTTTTTATAGCTGTGTAGTATTCAATCACACACACACACACACACACACACACACACACACACACACACCCCTCCACCTCACATCTTTTTTATCCACTCATCTGTCAATGGACATTTAACTTGTTTCTAGTTCTTGGCTATTATAAATAATGCCACAATGAACATGGGGATGCATATATCTTTGCAAATAAATGTTGTATTTTTAGGGTACAACTGCATGTAAATCTACAAAAGTAGTTCAAAATAAAACATAAACAAACAAGAAGCCTCTTTCTCTTGGGTTGTGCTCATTGGCACCTAATCTCTGTTGTAGAAGAAGCCAGTTACTGACTTAGGCCACTGTAGGCGCTATGACCACTGGGTTCCTGAATGACAGACGAGGTCAAACATGAGATGTGAATGAGCAGGCCTCAGCTCTCCTTCAAGCTGCCTTGAGCTTACTGTGGAGCGAGAACAGCTGACTTCTTCATCGCAGATGCCTCTGTAAGATAAAGGCTTCCAGCTGTTTTCAGCCATTAATTTTAGAATGGTTTATTTCACCACAATAGGTAACGAGGAACAATAAAAGCCATTTTTGTCTATGCACAATCCATAGAAAAAGAAGAGAACTTTGTTTTTAAATTGAAACCTGATGTGAGGAAATGATGGGTTTTTGTTTCATCTATGGAAATCAAATTATACCTTTGAAAAAGCAGACTGATCTCATTTCCAATAGTCTTCATTAGTGAAATTTGATTTTGGCTGCTATATTCCAAATGACACATTGGGCACAACTCTTAAATAAAGATTATTATGCTACTTAAGAAGGTAATTTGAAAGGTATAATCTGGATACTAAAATGGAATGCCTGAGCTTTTCACGGGTTTATAGTATAGGTAATTAATATTAGAATTGTTTTGAAAGATCTCAGAAATGTCTGCACACACACATACATGATACATATCTATGTTTGCATATACACAACTCTGCATATACACACACAACTCTACATGTATGCAGCTGACTCTTGAACAACGTGGGTCTGAATTGTGGGGATCACTTATACGGGGATTCCGAGTTCTGGGATTTAGCTAACACTGTTGCTGGTTGGTTGAATCCCTCAGTTCATAACCTGAACATATAGGGAGGGCCACTGTAAGCTATAGGTGGATTCTTGATTTTATGGGAGGTTGACACCTCTAATCCCTGGGTTAACAAGGGTTAATCTGCATTACCATTGCCATGTAATTATAAATAATTATTAGCAATGGGGCTGTTATGAGTTATAAATGATCACGGCTTATCAAAAATACACATATTTTATGACTGTAATTGATTAATATGGAGTCATCTATTCTTTCCTCTTGCCAATGATCCAGGCCATCCACAAGCCTCACATGTCACTACCTGCTTTTATTGGACTGTAATATTTGTGCTTAACATGGCAGAGACCAGAGGACCTGAGACAAAATCATATTCAACATAGGAGCTATTTTCTTCCTGCTTCCCATTCACCTTTCAAACTGCCTGTCTGGCATGTTAACAGCCCTCTTTTATCTGGTTTTCTTTTTCTCATGTAGAAATTTTTGCTTTAGCTGGCTAGATGTTATTTTCTCTCTGGTACTGGGAGCATGTCCTTAGTTCATTACTGATAGACTCTGGGTCTATAACTTTCTAGATCATGATAAAGTTTCCAGAGACTTCATACTCTTGGTCTCCTGATTAGAAGTGAAAATAGCCCTATAAAAATGTAGATGACCTTCTCTTCAATTCTACTTTTGTAGAACACTCCATTTTCATTATCTCCCTGCTTTCCTTTCGTATTAAACACTGTATATTTCCACACACCTTACCTCTTATTGGACTGTACCCTTATCACATATGTGTGATGAACAGGCATTATTTGATTGATTGATTGGAACCTAATTTTGTTTTGAATACCAGTTTTTCCTCTGGCTAACTCAAGGGCACATTGCTTATAATCCCTAAGCTTTGCCATTTGTAAAATAAGAAGAATAATGGCTCTTTGTAGGAATAATTGAGATATCCTTTCTGTTCTCTCAAATTCTAAAATTCAGTGTTTTAATGAATGATGAAGTTGATTGAAACTGGCCTTACAGATAAGCTGATTGGAGATTCTCCAGGTCCTTTTGGGGAAATCTCTGTGCAAGGGAACCAGCAAGGACAAAGTTAAAGGTGCTGGTACCCCCCGGTGTACCAGTGGTTAAGTCAATCGCCTCCGAAGGATGCAAGCCACATACCCCTAAGTTCAAGGCCCAGGTCCAGGGGGAAGCAACCAGTGAAAACAACTAAAATAAAATACCTCTTCCTCCTCTTTCTTCCTGCCTACCTACTTGTCTTCATTCTGTCTGCACCTTTCCTTAAAAAGAAAAAAAAAACTTTAAGGGTACTTTGAGCCTGGGGCTTTTGAACACCCAAAGAAAGGTATGTCTGTTATTTTATTCTTCTTGCTTTGTTTTTAGAACTCTGTGTGGAGGGAGATAAAGACAGAATGATGAACAAGATACTGAAAATACTAATGATGGGGGAAAGGACAGCTGTCATTGCAGAGAGAGCAAAAAAAAAGGAAAAATAATTTTTTCAGAACAAAAAACAACAACAGATGACATAAACAATGAAAGAAAACATTTTTTTCCAAAAAGGTTCATAATCCCATGCCCTAGCAACCTATTTTTCTTTTCCCATATTCTCTCTTGTCTCTTGATCATGTGATTTTATTGTTCTGTATGGTTGCAACCTCAGCCACGAAGAGCGTATTTTCTCAGGTAACCCTGCTGAAGCATGCTGAGCTGTTAGTAAGAACACATCCATTTTAGATGATTTTCCACAGTACTAGTTATCGATGACCAAAATAACCAATTTTAATTTGTGTCCCAGTCTCATTTTGGTTATAGAAACCCTGCAGAAAAAAGTGAATTTGGCGTAGGACTTCTTGACCTTGACGTTGAATAGGGTCAGAATAAAACACATTCACTCTCCTGAGACAGTACGAAGCCATCATTCAGCACATTTTGGCCCCCTCTTTGGATTGGGTCCCATCAGAGGTTGGGGTAGGAGCTGTAACCACTGTGCAGCCCATGACCGCACTTTCGGCCAGCAGGGGTCGTGTGAGTTCCAGGGAAACGGCCGTAGTAGTCAGAGGGCGTGGCGCTGCTTCATTGACGGACAGCTGAGGATGCGGGAGAAGATGAGGTAATTGAAGCCCAAGCAGTGAGGGCGTGAGGGTGTGGACGCGTGTATGAGTGAGCGTGAGTGCGCGATCGCGTGCACAAGCCGGAGACCCTGCGTGTCTCGGATCTAGCGCCGCGGTATTGACCACGCTGCATTTAAAAAAAAAAAAAAAAAAAAAAAAAGAAGAAAAAGAAAATTCCATTTCTGGGCGGGAGGTCACAAAGTTGCAGCCGGGCGACACCTGAAGTCCCGGGGCCTGGTCAGGGCGGGTCGTTTTCCGCATCCCTGGACCCGGGAAACCCCTGCGGGCGCGGGTACGCCGTCGCGCCCTGGGGAGGGGCGGCTCCTCCAGCCCGCGCCGGGGCCGAGCCACAGGGAGGGGGAGCTCTGGCCCCGGAGGTGACTGCGTTCCGCGCGGCGAAAGGCTAGGGAGGGAGGGGAGCGAGGGGAGGGGGGCAGCACACGGCGTGCCAGTCGGAGCGCGGTCGTGCGGCGAGATCCCACCCCGGCGTCTGCAGAGCCCGAGGCGCAACTGGTGCGCGGGCTGGGTTCTCGCCTCGCCGTCCCTTTCAGCTCGCGGCCGCCCGGGCTCCGGCCGCGCGCCCGCCGGGGGCCTTTGGAGGCGGGGGCCTGTTCGCCCAGAGCCGGACATTTGCATGAAGCGACTCGACCCCTCGGAGCAGCGGCAGCAGCGGCGGCAGCGGCGGAGCCCGGCGGCCCCGGTCTCCCGGCCCCGGTGGATGCGCGGCTGGGGCGGGGCCCATGGGCCGGAGCTGAGGCTGCTCGGGGCGTCGGGGCGCGGGGCTGGGGGCGCGGTCGAGGCCCGGAGGCGGCGGCGCAGGAGGAAGCGGAGGAGGGCGGGCGCGCCGGGCCCGGGAGGCGGGCAGCGCAGCTCGGCCGCCGCCGCCGCCGCAGCCCCGGGCTCGACATGCTCCTGGCCTCGGCCGTGGTGGTCTGGGAATGGCTGAACGAGCACGGCCGCTGGCGCCCCTACAGCCCGGCGGTGAGCCACCACATCGAGGCGGTGGTCCGCGCCGGCCCCCGCGCGGGGGGCAGCGTGGTGCTGGGCCAGGTGGACAGCCGCCTGGCGCCCTACATCATCGACCTGCAGTCCATGAACCAGTTCCGCCAGGACACGGGTGAGCCGGCCGCCCCTGCCCCGCCCGCGCCCGCCTCCCCTCCCACCCCGCCCCGCACCTCGGCGCCCGGGTGTCACCTGGAGGTGGTCGGGGAGGGCGTGCTTTCTCCCCGGCTAGCCTCTTAGATTCGCTTGCCACAAATGCCCAGGCAGGTGGTATCCGCGTTCTGCTTGTGCGAACCGAGCTTCAGCCGAGCCCCGAAGAGCCCCCACCCCACCTTGCCCGCCCCCTTTTAAGAGCTTGGTGGCCTTCACTCTGCCCGTGTAGACATTCTAGGGACGCCAGTCCACGAGCACTCCCGGCCCCAGTAAGGTTGCCTGCCCCTCTTCCTGCACGCTGAGGCTGACCCTGCAGGGCCTCAGCCACCCTGCGCCCCTTGCTTCTGCCGCCCACGTACCGCCCCCCGCACCCCTTGCTTTTCCACAGTTGGGTCCTGGCTGTGGGATCTGGGGAAGGAAGTAGGGATTCCCTGGAGCTTCTAGCTCGAGTCTCGTACGGGAAGGGGCGGGCCTCCCTGGGAGGAGAGACTGGAGTCGGGGGATTCCGGGGGATTCCGGGCACGGAACACCCTCCTGGGTGCCCCGGCCTCGGCGTGGGGCTGCTGTGCACTCCAAGTGCTGAAGCAACAGGCCTGGGCAGATGGATGGAGGAGGGGAGGGACTCCGGAATGCCTGGCTGGGAAGCCGCTCCCTTTGTCCTCAGAGGAGGAGGTGGGAGGAGGTGGCGGATTCCTAACTGTCCCCAAGCTTCCTCCTGAAACTGCTGCCTGGCACGGACAGTGTGGCCTCCCAGGTGACTAAGCTGTCTTTTCATGAGAATCCAGTTGCCACAGAGGCAGCCATAATCCAGCCGGCCAGCCTGTCCAGGTCAGGACCCGGAGGAGAGCCGGCAGGGAGGGGGCGGGGCGGGGCTGTGGGGCTGTGGGTCTGTGGAAAGGGCTTGGCCCAGTGGCTCCAGGCTTACTTGGGGCCCTGGCGCAAGTCTCAGTCCCCCCAGAAGGCGGGAGGATTGTTTTTGGAATTCCAACTGGACTTTCCCAAGAGTGTAACTGAGGGGTCTGGAGGGGCAGGTGTAGTGGAGAGTGGCTTGGAGGCTGCCCCGGAGAGTCTTTGAAGGATCCAGGACAGCTGTTGGAGCTGGACATCTTAGCCTCCCTGGAAAGCCCCTGCATCCTGTGTGCTCATGGGAAACCTTTCCCATGGGTATCTTTCTACCCTTATGCCCGCCTCGTTAGTTGGAATTCCCAGCAACCTCTTTGCCAAAGACGGCAGAACTGGCCTATTGAGTCAAGCTTTCTGAGGAGAGGATTCCAGAAGTGGTAGCATCTGGAGGAGCTTAAGCTTTGATGGGAGAAGGAGGGGGAGGGAGGGAAACAGGGGAGCTGAGTGAGAATGGGGAGGAGGAGGGAGGAAGGAAGAATGTGAGGCGATTGAGAAAGAGGATTAAGTGTGGCTGAGGGGGAGGGAGAGAATGCATTGTGCAATTTGGGTAGAGGCTGTGGAGGGGTGTGTGTGTGTGTGTGTGTGTGTGTGTGTGTGTGTGTGTGTGTGTATGTGTGTATATGTGTACTGAGCTGAGGCCTGGAGGTAGGACCTGGGAGGTCAAAGGTTAAGAAGACACCTGACAAGGAATTCCAGTCCTGCTCACAGTCCCTGGCAGGTGCTAGTGTCAGAATAAATCTCTGCAGCATAAAAACTACCCTGGTGACATAAAGGTCCCAACCCCCATCCCACATGTGAACAGGGTGAAAGTTTAGTCTGTGTTTGGGCGTATCCAGGACAGACTGGTATCACCTAGGACCAGTATCTAGGAAGGCTCATGGCCTGGAGGACCCTTTCTAGAGAAAACTGGTTGAATGTCAGATGCTGTCTCCTTGGTGTGGCCATTCTTCCCCAAGGATAGACTGACCACTGCCTGGTGGCTAACAGTTCTGTTTGAGATTTAGCCTCCTCGGATTTTAGTCTGGAGCCAGGGATTTGACCTTGGGTCTGTTAAAGATGGCCTCAGGGTGTCTCCTGCGTGATGCACACAGTTCAGACTGCTTAGGCTTCCTCCTGCCCTCTTAGTGGTCATTCGGTCAACGTGTACTGAGCGCCTCCCTCTTCAGTGCCAGGCCTGCAATGGGTGCTGAAGGCACTGGGCTGAGTTCCTAGGAATTCTGGGTCTGCCATGAAGATTGTCATAGGAGAACAGACTCTCTGGGCCTGGTCTCCGAGCCCCCTTCTCTGCCAAGACACGGTTCCTCTCAATGTAGTGCATTGATGAGGCCATGACGGGTAGGAACTTTAAACCACTGGCTCCCAGGCAACCCCAGCCAAGCCCTGGCAATGTTTAATTAAATGCACACTGTCCCCAAGTCACAGCCTGAAGCTGGGAATCAGAAACACCCCGTAAACAAAGGAGAGCTGGAAGTCCCCTACACAGAGGCGATTCCTCTCTGTTTGGTTGCCTCCTCTAAGTAGGGGGACATTTCCTGACATGGGAACTTTGTTTTTAAGAAGTTGTCTGCCCCACGGCTGCTGCTGTCTCCAAGTGAGTCCCAGCTCTGTGGTCCCCTGGGCTCCTGACCTCATCCAGCATGTCTCCAGGGAGATGAGAGGCAGCTGCCGACACTGTCTGCCTGCCTGTTTGCCCTGGGCCCTTCTCCTCCGGACCCCTCAGAGTCTGTGCTTATTTTCATTCTAGTTGGTCTCTCTACTAGGCAGTGGAGCCTACGGAATCCAAAAGAAAGCACGAGATACAGGTCTTGGCCGCTTCCAAAAGCCTTGGCTTAGTCTTCTCCACCCAAAGTCATTTACTTTGACATGGGTGGACCTTCTTCTGTTGTAGGCCAGTGAGTGGAGCACTTGATTTTTGCAGCAGGTATCTTCAAACACGTGATCACTGTCATTTCCAGGGCCCTAGTGCAGGATGGGGGAAGACTCAGGCTGGGGGTGAGGAGACCTGACTCAACTCTAGTCCCAGACTTACTGGCTTGCTCGATTATCTTGAGAAGTCCCTTAACTCTGCGTTTCCTCTGCAGAGTGAAGAGCAGCCTTACAATCCCTTCTGGCCCCTTTCCTGCCTTCCCGCAGCTGGGCAGATGAATGAGTTTGGCCCCTGCACTGGGCGATGAGGCAAATTAGAAGTGTCTAGGTGTGTGTGGCGGGGGAGTTCTTTCCAGCACTCTGAGTTCTGTTTCCCCTTTGCCTCTTTTATGTCTGTAATGTGGTGAGAAGGATCAGATGGAGAGAGATGAAAGGGTTTGATAGAAGCAGATTTTCAGACCCCGCAATACTCCCCACAGCCATGTGACTGGAGCTGGCTGTCCTGCTGATCACTTGATGAGTATAGATGGGGGATGTGCCAGGCTCCTGCTTAGCCCCAAGAACATTGTCCTCATTATCTTGTTTAATCCTCAACAATCTTATGAAGGATCTATTGTGGTTCCCATGTTAGAGGAGACAAGTTGAAAAAAGTGGCTCAGGGTTTTAGATTAGACACGGTAGCAGAGTTGGGTTTCGTCACTTGGTGAACAGTTATGGGAACCTACTTAGGGCAGGTGCAGTTCCAGGTATGTGGGATTTAGCAATGCAAACATCTACATCTTTGCTCTCATGGAACATTCTAGTGGGGTATGGGATGCTGGTGAGAGAGGCCTGGGTGTGTGCTCTAACACAAAGCCCTGGAGACCTTGGATCATGCCTGGAAGTTGTGACCCCCTGGTCCCCAGGAGCCCCAAGAACATCTTGGGTGTATTAGAGTACAGGCACCTGAGTTGTTAAGAAAAAAATGGTATTTTTTCCCGTTTCCTCCTCCTTAATTTATAAACCTCCTTTATCCCCATCCCTTAGAGCCCTTTTCCTTAGGCTCTAAATCATCCTGATTATAAACAGATCCAGGACTAGCCCATCCCAAATAGAGTGATTTCTGAAAATAATTAAAGAATGAAATCCCGTCATCCCAAAACATTGGTGCCTGATACTGTCTTTAACCTTCCAAGGACGAACTGAACTCAGCAACTTTGCCCTCAAAAGCCAGTTCTTCCTCTTGACACCCTCCTGCCTGCTGGCAGTGCCCCCCTTTACCCTTGTTTATGGTGAAAGCCTTGGGCTCTGACTCATCTGTTATTCGAGCCTTATTGGGGTGCCTGGTGTGTGTAGGCACATAGGCCACGTAACCCAGCAGCTGGCAGTCTGTGTGTATGATGGACAGGCAGGGTAGTTGTTCACATGCAGATTCCCAGACCCAGTCTCTGGAGATGCTGACCCATCTCCCAGGAACATTCTGAAGCAAGTGTTGCTAGAATCTCACCTGGAAAACAGTCAGTCACTCTTAGTCCCTTCCTACCCACTTCCTCTCTGAAAGTACCTCCAGTCTGCCACCCCCTTTTCATTTCCACAGCTAACACCTTGAGTTACTTCTTACTTGGAAGTAATGAACAAAACAGCTCTGGTCTTGTTACATTTCTGTCACCAGTCTCACTGACTCTTCATTGCCTACAAATAAAGCTCATCACTGCCTGGAATTTTAGACCCCCTAGGTCCCGGCCTAACATACCTTTCCTGGTTTATCTTCATCTGAGCCTGGTATTTTCCTCTGTTCCAGCTGAACATTGACCTCTTTCACCCATTCCCTTAGAATTCTCTGACACCCTCTCTCCTAACTGTTCCCAAGGTCCCTTCTTAAAACCCTTCCTTTGCCATTTTTGTATCTTGGAAGTATCATTCAGGTCCCATGCTATGTGTCATCTATTTCTCAAAATATTCTCCAGACCATTATTTCTCCATGTCTTCAGTTGGCATGTATTAAACCTGGGGACATGTCAGCATGGGGGACACAGTCTTGAGCAAACTTACCTGGATGACTGTGCTCATGGGATTGGGAGTCCAGTGAAGGAGACAGTCAGCCATCAGACTAATCACACCAATAAATGTGTACCTGCACAGCAAGATAAGAGCTCTTCAAAACAGAGGTGAGAATTCGTCCTGGTCAGGGTGACCCAGGTAGGTTTCCTTGAGAAAATGAGCTGGACTCTGAAGGCTGTACATCAGAGAGGCCCTGATTGGGAGAGGGACCAAAATCAGTGACTCATGACCGTGAGGAGAGACTGTAGGAGGCAGGGTCTGTGAAGGAGTGAGGGCCCCAGAGGTGGTGGGAGAGGGAAAGTCTTGAGGGGACTGAAGCAGTATGGGCATGGTCAGATGTGCTGCTGTATGCATTTTTGTTGACATCCCTCTTGTCCCATCTTCTGCTTCATGAATAATTGTTGATCCATTTGTCTTGTTGTAGACTTAGGCTGACCATATTTCTTTTGAGACAAAAGTAGGACATTGGGATGGCAAAAACTGGACCAGGTTATGCGCTGAACTAGGGGAGGGGAGGAGGCGGGGTCGTCCAAGAGGTGCAGAGCAGCCAGGGAGCAACAAGTAGGTACTATATGATGCTGATCAGTGATCACATAGTAATGATGTGTGGTCCAGTGGGATTTCATACAAACGGCCAGGGCCGGTGCAAAGAATTTTGGGACCTTGAGTGAAAACCAAATTTGGCACTCCTGTAAGTCCTGCTCTAAATGTCCTGCCTAAAACACATGCCACTTTAACCAACCCCAAGCCAGAAATGCCCAATAACTCCCTCAGTGCCAAAGATTAACCCCTCAGTGCCAGAGATAACCCCCATAGTACTTACCTGTGCCTTGACCATGCTGTGGTGTTCTGCTCCCTTTGAAAAAACTGGTGTGTGGGGTGCAGCATTTCCTCTTCCCCTCTGACTCCTGTTTCTTTACAGGGGCGGGAACAGCAGTAGCAGTCATAGCCCACTGCAGTCAGTACCTGCAAAAGCTGTCTTTAAATGCAGGACAAAAGGGACAGCTGCTTTTGGGCCCCCATGAGACCGCCTGGGGCAACTCAACTGCCCTGCATTAAAGATGACGCTGGTTTTCTTAAAAATGGAATGAAATTGACATTTATATTAAAATGAACAGGAAAAATGGGGAAAAAACAGTATGTATGGTCATCCTATGTAGGCTGTATCCTCATTGAGAGTGCCTGAATCCTTGCTTTGCTCAGAGCAGCTAGTGGGGAATCAGCAATCTGTGGATGCCCACTAGCCAGCAATCTTCAATCAATCACAGCACATAAAGAGCCCCCATTAGCTGCCAGACACTGCGCCACCCTGTAGAGTGTAGGGAGCCAAACAGCAGTGTCTCTGTCTCCACTTAAAGCTCTGATGTGAACAGTGAAAAGATACCTCTTCACTGCAGACATAAGCAGAAATGCACCCCAGTCATCCTGAGGGTGGGGCCCCAACTGGGAGAGCATGTCAAGAAATGAATAGCAAATGCCAGAGGACGGCGGCTGGGACATTTCAGCAGAGGGCACCGGCTTTGGGTCGTCATACTTGCCAGTGTGACTAGGATTGTGCTCATTTACAATTTTGTCCCCATTTCAGTCATAGTTTCCTGAAAGTTAATCTGGGCCAACACACACTCAACACACTAGTTCCACATTTTCAGACAGGGTGCTGGCTTCCTCAATGGGGGTGTCACACCTCACCCCACCCCTGCTGCCACAGCTAGTGATACTCCAGTTGGTCCTGGGTCAACTCTGAAAAGGATCATCAGTCTGGACCTGGCGAATAGTAGGGGAGGGGTCAGGGAACTCTGAGGGATTCAGTGGGGTAAGAGGAAGTATTTGTCATGAGTAGAAGAAAATACATGCATAGAGGAAGATAAACCTGGAAAGATATTTTACAGTCAGGGTAGAGTTTCCAGAAGTTCTGGGGCTAATTCTCAGGCACATCTGGGAATAGTAATGTGATTGTGGAAAATGAGTTTAAAGTACATTTGTGAAAATTGTTCAAGTGTATTGGCTCTGTATACCCTGAAGAGAAAATATTGCCATTTAATCTCTCTAAACTTGAAATTTCTCGTCCCTGAAAGGTGCTTCACAGAATTGCCATAAAGATCACGTGGGATGAGATAGGTGAAATGTCTTTCCAAGTAATAAAGATTGTGCAAAGATGAGTTACAGATAAACTGCCCTTGCCCCCGCCCCAGCATCCCTTGAGCTAAGCTTTCCCCATGACCGCTCCATTCTGCTTCAACATGGAATAGAACATAAATTACAATAATAATCACCAACTGTCATTACGCTCTTGCCATGTGACAGGTGTTATTTTAGTGCTTTATATTCATTCCTTCACTTAATCCTCAACTCCATCCTTTGAAGTAGCTACCCAGGACCCAAGCAGATGAGGAAACCAAGGCGTAATCACACAGCTGGAGGATGTACCCTTCTCTGTGGCTCTTTGTTCTCTAAGGAGCTGGCTACTTGGGAAGGAAATGGAAGCAAATCAGAAAACTATTACCTCCCCCCACCCTTCTTCCTCTTGCCTTCCCATCCTAGACCCTGCATCCCCAGCAGAGAAGAGAGTATGGCACTGAATAGGGGGTTGTTCCATTTCTCCCTCCTGCCTCTGAATGTTGATGTTTTGGGTCATTAAGGGGCTTGGAGATGGGTTGGGGGCCAGGTTATGACCCTGGCAAGGGCCTGAATAGCCATTGTTCCTTTTCTTCCCCTCTTGAATGGGGTTCTGTCTCCAGTCTTAGTCTCTGAGCTGGAGGAGTGGGTGGGCCAGAGGCTGCTGTGAAGGGGGAGCCTTTTGCCACTGCTTTGATGAATAAGGCTTAAACTGACAGTCTCAGAGATTTCATATCCTTGAGGTCCTTCCCACTGCCCGCCACCACCCATCAAACCAGGCATCTCCAGCCTTCATGCTGATACTCAAAAAATGAGCTCTGTTCTGAATTTAGGCCTGGGAGGGGTTTGAAGGAAAAAGAGACAACAGCTACCAGCTTAGTTTCTCTTCTGACTTCAGCAGGTTAGAGGGACAGGGGAGAAGGGACATATTTATGAGCATCTATTGTGTGTCATGGGCTTTAAATGCCTTTGTGCAGATTACAGAAACCCAGGACTTGACACATACAAATGCTTCTTTGTTGAATGGAGAACTGAATTATTTTGTATTTTCCACTCCTGCCCAAAAGGTTCTTAACCTGTTCCTAGGCTAGACCAGGAGGCTAAGGGGTTCCAGCGTAGCTGGTAAGGGGAGAAATCTGGCTGCAAACCCAGGTGTCCTAACTCCAAGCCAGGAGGTGGGCTTTCTGGTACCCTCTCTACCTCCCACATCCTTCACGTTGGACTCAGCTACCTGCATGACCGCGAGCGCCCAAAAGGCAGGAAAGAGTCCCCTTCGAAGCTGGTACCTCTACAGGTGGCAGAGAGCCCAGCACACAGTAGGGTTTACTTGTATTCCGGTAGCACAACTCCAGCTCACTCCTCGCTGACCGGAGCCCTCTCCTCTGTCCCCTCTGGCAGGGACCCTCCGCCCGGTTCGCCGCAACTACTATGACCCGTCCTCCGCCCCCGGGAAGGGCGTGGTGTGGGAGTGGGAGAACGATAACGGGTCCTGGACGCCCTACGACATGGAGGTGGGCATCACCATCCAGCATGCCTACGAGAAGCAGCACCCCTGGGTGGACCTCACGTCCATCGGCTTCAGCTACGTCATCGATTTCAGCACCATGGGGCAGATCAACCGGCAGACCCAGCGGCAGCGCCGCGTCCGTCGGCGCCTGGATCTCATCTACCCCATGGTCACTGGCACCCTGCCCAAGGCCCAGTCCTGGCCCACCAGCCCGGGGCCCGCCGCCTCACCGCCCGCGCCGCCCTGCTCCTGCCCGCAGTGCGTCCTGGTGATGAGCGTGAAGGCCGCAGTGGCCAACGGGGCTGCGGGGCCCCTGCAGCCTCCCGCCGCCCGCAAGAACGTGCCTCCGTCGTCCGCAGCTGGCAAGCTGCCTGCCCCTGCAGGGCCTGGGGCCAAGCCACTGGACGGCACTGGCACCGGCACCGTTCGAGGCCCCGTGAAGGCGGCCCCGTTGCAGATGGTCCGACGACAAGTCTCCAGCATGCCCGCAGGGGCCACTGCGGGGTCTCCAGCCAGCCCCCCAGGAGCCAATGGCAAGACTGGACGGGTGGCCCTGGCCACCTTAAATCGAACCAACCTGCAGCGACTGGCCATCGCCCAGTCCCGGGTGCTGATCGCCTCCGGGTAAGTGCTTCCGTGGCTGCCTCTCCTGGGCGCCTTCTTAGCTCGGACAGCAGGGCAGCATTGGTGGTGGCTGCCCTGGGTCAGAGATGAAGGAGGGGCAGCGCCTCACTCCTCCCCACCCTCTGGATGCAGGTGGAAGGTTGCCCGGTGCGTGGAGGATGGAGGGTCTGGCCTTTGGTGTCCAGCATATCTGAATGCTAATTGGGACTTGGCCTCTTCCTGGCCATGTGATTGGGGGCATCATAACATCATAGCGCCCCCCACTTCCCCATCTGTAAATGCTGTCAGCAATACTCATAGTAGGGGTGCAGTGGGGATTCAAGATTGGGCAGACTAAGTCATAACCGGCACCGTGATTGGAGGCCCTTCTGTGTTTCATTTCAAGGAGACTTTGTCACCGTTTAATCCTTACAATTCCATGAAGTCACAATTTTGTTTTTAAAGGAAAAGTGCAGGTAGGAATGAAGGTGAATAGGCAGCAGGCAGGAAGAGAGAGGAGGAAGAAGCATATATTTTTATTTAGTTGTTTTTGGTTGTTTCCCCGGCCCACGATGCAAACCCGGGTCCTTGGGGTTTATGTTGGCTGCACATTGGCCAGAGGTAGTTGACCAAACCACTGCTCTAGCAGGATGTGCCTGAAGGCCGCATGTCAATCCCAATTTACCCCTGAGGAGATCAGAGGTTGACTTGCTCTGGGACAGGAAGATAATCATTGGCTGAGACTGGATGCGAAGGTTAGGGAATCTGAGCCAGAGCCCTAACTAACTACTCTTGCTACTTCCCTGTCAAGTGTGCCCCACGCATCTGGCATACAGTGGGAGCCACACGAGAAGTCACCCCTTTCCTCTGGTCTCTCTGGAAGCCGTAGAGATGAATTGACAGAACAGCCCATTTTTACTAAGTATTTACAATATGCCGTCAATGTTTCAGTTAATCCCATGCCAGCTTAGAAAGGTTGCAGGTTCTGCTATAATTACTTTTTATGTTCTTCTCGGTCTTCCTGATCATAAAATAGGGGAGGCTCTGATCCGACAGTGCCCATAGCCTTTGCCTGCCAGGTCCGGATTTCTCGTGAGATGAGCCTCTCATACCTATCCAGTCTTCCCTGTCTTCAGAGGCATCTGGTCCTGCCTGTGGCCCCGGAGCCCAGGCAGTCAGAATGGTCCTGAGCTTGGCTGGATGCCTGAGGGTGAAATGCAGGCTTCTCAGAAGGGGAACTGGGCACCGAGAGGCTCAGAGCCTGGAGCAGAGAGGAAAGGCATATTGCAGAGGGCCTGGTAGGAGGCTAGGCTCTGCTCCTGCCTCTGCCTCTCAGGTAAGCCATAGAATCTTTGTAAGGTTCTGTTTCCCCAGGTATGAAATCGGGATCATCAGTCTTACCTGGCCTACCCCATGGAGTCATTGTGAAAACCTCCACCAAAGGAATCCACCCCTTAACAGTTCACAAGATGTGCCCGCTGGCATGAACCCATCTCCTTACCCTGCTGTGGAAATGGCATGGGCTCTTAGCTCAGCATTAACTCCCCAGGAAGGCCACCTGGCATATGACAGAGCGAGCAGGGGACTGGAACTCAGCATTGAGTCTCCTCATCCACTGCTCTAAAGCCAGGTCCTCTTTGTCTGCAAAGGCAACTTAGAACTGGCAAAATGCAAGGCTGACACAGACTTTCCACCTGACTTTCTTGGAGGTGGCAGCAGTATCAGGTGAAGGGAAGTGAACACTCAGACCAAGGACCAAGCCTTGCGGTTTCTCCAGCCTGTCCCACAGCAGCAGCCTAGGGGCCTGTCAGCAGGTGGTGGCTGGCCTTCAAGGTGGCAGAGGAGGCTCAACCAGTGGGTCGGCATGGCCTGTAGAACCCGACTGCCTGGCTTTGCACCCCAGTGCCTGGCGCTCTGATTGAAGGCAAGTCTTGCTCTGACTTCAATGTACTCACTGTTAAAGCAAGGAGAGTGATAGCTTCCTTGTAGCATTTGTCACGAGGCTTACATGAAATGTTCAGCATAGATTTAGCACAGTTCTTGGCACATAATAGGAATTTGATGAATGTCAGCTGCTATTGTTGTTATTATCACATTTTAATAAGTATCTATCGATTGCCCTCTGGGATCACCACAGTAAAACTGAGCAGAGTCTAACAGCCCACCCTTGACATTTTGCCACCCTTGACGAATGCCAGAGAACCTCATGCCATGATGGAGGGAAAGAACCCCAGAACCTTTAAGTCTCATTGAGGGAGTCAGTCTCTGCTCTTTATCTCTCTCTTTCTCCCCTCTGCCTGCCAACAGAATTGGAGCCAGAGAATAGGCTGGAGGTCTGGGCAGAGTACTTTCAAAAGGGCTATAGAAACAAGTTGTTTTCCCCCTCTGCTGTGTTTTCCTGACCAGGGAGGCCCCTTCCTACCGCCTCTCCATCTCCCAGCCCTTTCCTTTTCACCTCTGACTACCTCCCTGGCCCCGGCTACCATCTTCTCCTTCAGCCATTCTTGGTCATTTAATTAGCATGTTTATTCCCTTTGTCTGGCATCACCATCGACCTTCTGTCACAGAATGGTCCCCTCCCCCTCCTCTCTCTGCCCATGACCACTTCAAGCAACTTTCCCACGGAAAAAGGAAGCCCAGGGAGGGTGGGAGAGGTGGAATGAAGAGAAGGGTTTGGGGGGAACAAAGGATCCAGTGAATTATTCAGAGACACAAGCTGGGGGTTTCTAAAGGGAAGAGAGGGGGGCAGTGCCCTGGAGGGTGGGAGTTGGCCCTCTGGCCTTCTCCTCCAGCACAGAGGCCTCTCTAACTCTCATGAGGAGGCCTGGGACCATTGTTCCGGCCTAGGGATGCCTGGGTTGGTGCAGAATTCCAAGAAAAACTCTGCTCCTCACCCTGGTGGCTGCAGAGCTTGCTCTGGTCTCCAGTCCCCTCCCCTGTCACTTGGCTAACTCTGCTCTTTCCTTAGTTTTATATTTCAGGAACAGAAATGAGACCTTGTCCGCTCAGTAACAGGGAACAGTTCCACAAAAGGGGGGCAGAGGGTGTCTTCTAAGGAGCCAACAGGTGGTTAGGGCTCCACTAGACTTTGAGCTGAGTTGCTTGGGGGGTGTGAGAGGCATATCTGCCATGGAGCCATATTTCTAGCGGGCTCTGCATACTTACTGGGGCCCTAAGAGTGTGGGAGCCATGTGGACATGGAATGTTCTCCGTGGTTTTCAGTAGGGGGCATGCAGCCCACTCTGCCATCCTCAGCAGTGCCCCGCACTCAACTGTACTCTCAAGAATTCCTCAAGAAATGGAAAAAACAATCATTAAAGCAAGAAAAAGTGTTATCAAGCCCAACTTCCTCTTACAGTGGGGAAAGTAAAATGTAAATAATCACCCACTTTGGCAAAGGGCTTGGCTATTTACACATCTTTGACCTAGATTGTAAATTTTCACAGGGATTCCATGAGGCAGAGATTTAGGGTGTCCTGCTAACCAGCTGTGGTCATCAGGTGTGGTCCCAGAGCACACAGAGGCTGGGGGGCTCTCTCACAGACTGTCAGGGCCAACTGGGCTGGATGGCACATTTCTGGACTCCTTCCTCTTGATGCATCTGTATTTCAGAAGCAAATATCCCCCAATTCCCAAGCCCCAAGGCTAACACCCAGAGTCTAGGGACAAGCCCTTCCACCAAAGCGACCTGCCAGGGACATGCATGTCTCCCATGGTATGCCTGCAAGTCCATGGCCCAGGTGCTGACCCTTCCTCTCTTCACACCTGGCCCCCATCCCAAGTTCTTGGATTGGATCGTGTGCTCTGGGATTGGACTACTTCGTGATTAACTAGATTGGGTGTGGAAACCTGCCAGTCCAGTTTGTGTGAACAAAGGTTGCTTTTGTCACCCAGATCAGAGCTACTTATCAGCTGGAGTGGGGCCTTGGAGATGGTGAGTGGGGAAAGGCACAGCCACACTGGGCAGTGCACTGCTCCCTCCTGGGGAGTCAGGGAACACGCCCAGGAGGGTGTTCCTACCCAGTCCAGTCTCTGCACTTGGGGCCCTCTCCACCATCCGCCCTGGATGGGGCCCCTGGGCTTCCACTGTCTCCTTGTCCTTAGGTACTAGGGTGGGAGATGGTCAAGAAGTCTTCCCTTTATCTTCTAACCCAAACCTTCACATTTCTATAAATAACGAATTTTTATAGCTCAGAAAAGTTAGTGGATTTTGTGAGTTACTGGTGGAATTGAAACTCAAACCCACTTTTCCAGGCTCCCCACTCACCATACCCCACCTGGCCCTATGGAGGCAGGTCACAGAGTCCAGAGCCAAATCTGTGCCTCTTTTCTGGGCTGACTTTCTCTGGTTTTGAATTCAGCTTTCCTCTCTCCAACTCCTGGCTCAATTTAACTTGTGGACAATTTCTGAAGAAAAGCAGCTTGGTGGGGGAAGGGAGGGGGACATGAGACACAAGCATTCCCGCAGATGTGCTTTCCACACCCTTCTCACAACCCCGGTCATCGTTCACCCTCCCTGGGAAATGACAGGCCCCAGAAGTCTCAGCATAGTTGGGGACACACCCACGCCCGTGGTGGGATAGGCAGACCCACTGCTCAGCCTGGAGACCTCCTTCCAGCACTCTCGTCTCTGAGTCGTGGGTTTCTGCTGATGCTCTCCACATGCCAAGTTCTAGCGGCTGCGCGGGTTGGATGCAAGGCCTGCATCACACAGGAGCCGGACACTGTGAGTGGCTGACCCATGGATCTCTGGAACCAATGTTCCTGAGGTCAAATCTTTAGCAGTGTAGTCTTTGCCAGATTGCTCCACCTCTCTGTGTGCCCGCTATTCTGCCCGTTAAAATGGGGATAATAATAACACCTCTTGCTCAGGCGTTGGGAAGGGTTAGTGGGGCTTATACACTGTGAGCAGTTGGAACCGTGCTGAAGTGGTATCTGCCATGGTAACACAGGGATGAAGGGCCACTGACTTATCCTGTTCATGGCTGTGTCCTCAGCATCTAGCAGAGCGCCCATTGCAAAGTAGCCCTTTGGGAGTGGACCCCTAATGAACAAGAGAAAGCACATGCTATTCCCCTGTCCCACGTTCCCAGCACTCCCTCCACGCCCACCCACTCCCCTAGCAGAACTGCTGACTCTCAGACTGTCTGGCTCCTGGAGTCAGCTGTGACCTAGTCTGCCAGCCCTCAAGCCCCCTCCCCACAACCAGCCCAGCTGTGAAAGCCTCTGGGTGGTGGGGATGTCGCAAGACCCAGCCCCACTTGTGTTGTATTTTCTAGTCAGCACGGTGGGAGGCCTGTCTCTCCCAGCAGCTGTGCCTGCTCCTCACAGGCCAGGCTCTGGTTGCTGGGGAGAGGGCCAGAAAGGGGAGGAAGCTCAGCCTGATATTTATGTTTCTCAGGGACAAGGAGAATGACAGCTGGTAGAGCTGTGAGTCCCACATGCCAGCCTAGAAGTAGGCAGCATCTGCCTCCGCTCAGCAGCGGCTTGTGAAAAAATGCAGATTCTTGGGCCCTGCAGGTGGAGACACTGATTCAGGCTTGGGGCTCTGTCTTTTGAAAACCTTGGGGACTTTTCTGTAAACCAAAGTTTGAACGTTTTGTTTTGTTTTTCATTCCTTCAACAAATACTAGTTAAATGTCTATTCAACTCTGAGATGTGAGCTTGTAGAGCTTAGACTCTGGAAGTGGGGTTATAAATGCAACTTATTTTTAAAGATCTAAAGTTCCACAGGTAAAAAGGAGGGAAAAAAAATACGGCAAGAAGGCTGGCATGTCCTGGTGACCTAGTGGTTTAGTTCACTGGACGTAGTCCACATACATCCCAAGGACCTGGGTTTAAGACCCAGGGTGAGGGTATAACAGTCATGAAACGCTTCTTCCTCCTCTCTCCCTGCCTGCTTGCCTGGCTGCCTGCCTATTTGCCTTCATTCCTGACTGTATGTTCCCTTTTAAAAACAAATGGAGGAGTGGGTAGCAGTGCTAATGAAATAGTTTCTGTTTTCTGACTGAGAAGGAAAGATGCGAGCCAAGGTCAAAAGAGCTGCAGACAGGAACTAAGCAGCAACCTGGGGGAAGAGCATTTTAGGCTGAGGGAATGGCATATGCAAAACTCTGAGGCAGGAAGTTCCTGGCATGCAGGGAAACAGCTCAAGCACCATAAAGAGGGGAGGGCTCAGAGATGGGAGGTCAGCATGGCAGGTGCTGGCAGATCATGCTGGAAAGGATGGGCCTTGCTGGGACTTTGAATGAATTGGGGGACAGTTCTGACTTTTGAGGTCCTGTTAGAGGAGTTACATGACCTAATTTCAATGCTGAAATTTCACCTCTGATTGCTGAGCTAACAACTTGCTTCATCTTTAGTAGGGGGTACGTAGTTTTTGTAAGAAAGGGAAGCCCCTCAGTGGTGAAGTTCAGGGGTCGCAATTCTGACCCACTTTTTCCCCGCTCACCAGAACCATAAGGCATCTGCTCTTTCCTTCCACAGAGTACCTGCCGTGCCAGTGAAGAACCTTAATGGGTCCAGTCCCGTCAACCCCGCCTTGGCAGGTAAGAGACCTAGTCTTCCTTAGAATAGAAAGCTGAAGGCTATGATAGGTAGGTAGGGAGCTTTTGTAAAAGAAGCAATGAGCGTGTTGATTTAGACAAGGGGGATTTTAGGAGTTGGGTTGGGAGGGCAGAAAGAGTTTGGGGTGGGTTAATTGTGAAAAGCACCAGCGTGCTGTTGAAGGTGAGTGACTGTGGACTTGCCGGGGACACGTGGGGCATATAGGAGAATCCATGAGTCCTGAAGACTCTGCTGGAAAGGAGGAGGGTTAATGGGGAGGGAGGAACTCCCTGATGCTGATGTTGATGCTGACGCTCCTGACCTTCCTCGCTCTGCCCTTCCAGGAATCACTGGGATCCTCATGAGTGCGGCCGGGCTGCCCGTGTGTCTCACCAGGCCTCCAAAGCTGGTCCTCCACCCACCCCCTGTCAGCAAGAGCGAGATCAAATCCATCCCAGGAGTTTCCAACACCAGTCGCAAGACCACCAAAAAGCAAGCCAAGAAAGGTATCGGCCTTCTTACCTTACGGGGTGTGGAGACCAGAGCTGGTTCCAGCCTTGGCTCTGCCTTCCCCCGGCGAATCCTCTGGGTCTTCATTTCTGCAGCTGCTAAGTGGGCCTAACGGGTAGCTGTTCTAGTGATTACACTGCATAGATTCTGCATGGAGCAGATGGAGATACCTTGAGAAATACAGAGACACAGTGTGGGAATTGAAACAGGTACACCTATAAAGTGTGACATAAATTGAAAACATTTGAGGGGAAGCTCACTTCGGCATTAGAACCAGTGTCCTGGATTCACAGCCCAGCTTTTACATTTGCATGTCACATGACTACAGATAACCTGTTTTCTCACCTTTATAATGGCCCCCTGGTGGAGCAGCTGTTAGGTCAGCACTCTGGCTGAGTGCAGTCCACAGACATCCTTAGGACCCAGGTTTGCATCCCGGGACCCAGGGCGGTGATGGGGGAAGCCACCAAGATGAACAACTCCATACGATAAGTGGAATCTTCTTCCTCCTCTGTCTTCCTGTCTGCGCCTTTCCCCTTCACAAACAAAAAAGCCACAGCACAACACTCACCACCTATATTCAGCAGACGTGCCCTGGGCTGCATCCAGGTGACTGATGTCTTGTGTCCTGCTAAAGCCCACAATGCTCTGGCCACTTGGACCCTCCTTTAAAACGAGCAGCTCCCTGCCTACCTCCAGTCCCACAACGAAAGGCTCAAAACCTGTGCCTGTCCCGTCAGCAGGGGCTCCTGCAGGTTTCGGTAGTTAGTGATCTGACCACCAGCCCCTAGTCTCCACCTTGTAAACTCTTGTGAAATTTCGACTGCACCTTAGGTATATCCATCCCACTTATCCCAAGTCTTGGCAAACTGGTGCTGGCAATTAGCGTATTTTGCTATAGATAATGCATGTCCAGGTGTTTGGCCCAAACTTCCAGGAAAAAGAAAAACTTTCGTTTTAATTTTTTAATTCAAAATTTCATTTGTTTATATTTAGATACTTGCTTTTTGTGTTATAAAGGAATTCTAGCCTTTTTTTAGCAAATTTTGGTGCAAGAAATTTTATAGAACAAATAACACAAAACACAAGAGCAGATAGAAAGTACTAGAAGCTTTTCTTCCTGTCGCCTCCACCATCTGATGACACTGTGGGAGGAGCTCCAGTGTGTGTCTCGGCAGTGCTGTGCCAGGCTCTTCAGCATGTTTAATAACTGTTAGCTTAAAGCTGGCAGTGTCTGTGTTTTGGGGAAAATGTCAGCTAGATTGCTAGCTCCCGCCTGAAGCACCAGAAGAGAAATGCTGTGGCGTTCGCGCTGTGCTCATGGAGTCGGCATCACCTGTCTTAACAAGTCAGAGTCATTCACTCTGTGGACAATACGTCGCTCTTATTTCATTTTGTTGAATCCTTGGCCCAAATGGTTTTCGTTGCAAGTTTGTCGTAAGCTCAACAAAACCCATGCTTGTATTCCGGGGTATTGTTTTGCATGCGGATATCGTTATTGATTTCAAGAATTACACTTTTAACTCATAAGCATAATGAAAAGAATTAAACACATGTATGTATTTATGGAATTAGTATTATCCATGTATAATGCGCCTCATTTTTCCTTCACGAATTTGGGTAAAAGAGTGCACATTCTACACGACAAAGTATGAGAATAGAAGCTTAATTCTTAAAAGAGAAGCAGGACCATGGGGAGGGATTCCCAGTGTTTGCTGCACAATCTGATTCCTCAAACCCCTGTCCTTCTTTCCTGTCCTCACTGTCTCTACCTGAATGAACCCACGTGCTGGCTCCTCATCTGGGAGGGAAGGACGGGTTCTACCCTTTCCCACTGCCCCTGCTTTTACAAATAGTGCATATTGTATCCGTAGCGGGCAGAATGCTCTCGGGGTGTCTGTCCATGAGCTCAGGGAACTGTTGCAGCAAGTGTCTGAGCTAGGTCTGGTAGGTGAGAAGTCCAGAGCTGAGAGGAGAGGAGGGTCGCTGAGGAGGCCCTGACCCTCAGGCCTTGCTGTCTCGCCATCCTTCGCCTTCAGGCTGGGCTGCCTCACCAGCAGCAACCACTGTGGCCATAACTTCCTAGTAGCCCCTAAAAATAATCTCACTTTGACACCACATGATAGAGAAGACAGTACTTGGCACATTGTAAAGCTTCCCTTTTTTTTTTTTCTTTCTTACAATTATGTATTTTATTTTAGTTGTTCATCTTGGGTGTGCCCTCTGGTCGCTGGTCTTCAACTGGGGTCCTTGGGATGGAGTTGGACGGTGCCCAGTGGTCACCAAGGCAGGCGCTGTTGGCACATTGCACCATGAATGATAAGCCTCCCAAGTTCTCTTGTTTCTTGTGGACCTGTTGGCGCTGCCTAGGTTCTCTGCTCTTCTCGTACTGTTCAAGCAGGCCTCCACTCTTCCACATCAGGGAAGAGAAACGCACTGTACAGTTAAAAATTGGGTTTGTTGAAAAGAGGCACAGGGGTGTCAGAAAGGTAAAGGCAGGGGCAAATGTCTCCACCTCCTCAGACCAGCTCTCTCTCTTCTCTCCCATTTATTTCCCTTAACAATCCTTAAACCCACTTGCAGAATATTTTCTCCCCTTTTCTGCTTTGAGCCTGGCTAACAACTCCCATCATTGGCCTGACCCTCTTGGCGATGCTGTTTGAGCTCTTGTCTCTGTGGTCCCCTGACCACTCTGTCCCCACAGGTAAAACTCCAGAAGAAGTGCTGAAGAAGTATCTGCAGAAAGTTCGGCACCCGCCGGAGGAGGTGAGTGGAGGGGCGCAAGGCACCATCCATCACCCACACACGAATCCTGTCTCCCAGCACTGATTGTAAGTCCTGACTGGTTCCCAGCTGGTTGGAGGTAACGCCTGGGTCCAAGGCACACGGTCCTGCAGCTACGAGCATCTCCCGGCACCCTACTCAGCAAAGTGCTGGTTGATGCTCAGTTACATTAACACAGCAGTTTCAATTTAGAAAACATGACCAGCTTGGGGAACCAACTTTTAAAATGAGTTTCAGGTACCTCGGTGGTTCTCAGCCAGAGGCGATGTTGCATGAGTTGGTGGGGGAGATTGGATGCCAGTGAGTAGAGCTGCTGCATGCTTTCCAGTTTCCAGAACAGCCCCGGCGGCAAAGGCTCATCCGGCCTCCAATGTCACTTGTGCAGATTTGAGAACTGTTGGTGATCTATTTCAATAGCCCCTGGTACGCCAAATATAACCCCTTTACGAGAGTGCAGCAGAAATCAAGTGTGTCGGCGGGTCCATCCGCAAGTGTTTGTTTTCCCCACAAACCACTGGAGGACACCGAGGAAGGATGATGCATTGTCATCCTCAAGGAGATTATGATTCCGGTGGCGAGCCCCAGTTAACATGCACCCCCACCAGGAACCCCACCAGCAATCATTTCAGGAATTCCATCGTTCGGTACAGAGAGACAAACTGTTTCGATCCCCAAGGCGGGTATACCTAGCTTGTGGGTTTTCTAGAAGATGAGTGGTCACAACTGGCCTGACCTCTGAGATCGTGCACTAGGAAGCACCGGGAAGCTGCTGGGGCCTCCCAGGCAGGCCGAGAACTGACCACCTCTCTGCTCTGTCCCCTCCGACCGCCAGGACTGTACCATCTGTATGGAGCGCCTCACGGCCCCCTCGGGTTACAAGGGTCCACAGCCGACGGTCAAGCCGGACCTGGTGGGAAAGCTGTCCCGATGTGGCCACATCTACCACATCTGCTGCCTGGTGGCCATGTACAACAATGGAAACAAGGTCAGTGCCAGCCTGCGGGCCTGCTGCCTCCTGCAACGGGGCTCCTCCTGGCTTGTCTTGGTCACTTGGGGAAACGTAGAGGCTCAGTCCTCCATAAAACCATCGTGTTGGCAGGTCTGTCTACCTTCCCTTTGGGCTGGGGGTGTGGCAGGCTGAGAAAAGTAGACTTGTGTTCTCGAGGGTCTTGAGGGGAGAGATTCACTGTCATGTCAACGAGGGAGAAGGACGTTCTTCGCACAGCCCTGGGTCCGTGGTGAATAATCATTTATACCATTGTGGATGGTTTTCCCAGTCATCCGCCCCTCTCCAGGGCTCTTGATCTTCACTTGTAATTTTTCACTGGATGATTTCCAAACAACCTTGTTTGCTCCAGCAAAGGCATTAAAGATGGTTGCCAACGTGTATCCGGTCATCCCTGTCTTAAAATCCTGCTGTGGAGGAGGCGGAGGTCACCGTGAGACTCATACCCATTAATGACAGTGGGGTCCAGTTCCCCACTGGACTTGGTTTCTGGGAATCCGGGAATCACCTTTGAGGATAACTCTTTTTTTGATGTCAAAGCATTTTCTAAGTCATTGACTTTCCTCATGCTATTTCCCATGCTGGAAACGAATAACCTTCACTCTCCATCTCTGTGAGTTCGAATCCTATTTGTTTGTCTGGGCCCAGCATGGATTGCTTCAGAGATCTGAGATTTCCCTGATATCCTTCAACCTCTTGCTCATAAAAAAAACAAACAAACCGAGAAAAAACCCCAAAATTCAAAGAAACAAAAACAACAAAATCAAGCTATGTCTGGAGTCGGGATGTGCCCTACACTGCTACTGTGGGGAAGAATAGAGGGAGGGAGGCAGCAGACCCAAGCCTGGACCCCGGCCTTTGAGCTGAGACCTTGGGCATGATTTCCAGCCTCTCTGAGATTTCATTTTCCATCTGGAAAGTGAAAATAGAACAATGCTTCCTTTATGGGGTGTTCTCACTATTATTATTCAAATGGCTATCACCTTTGTGTTATGGCTATAATTTTTCCCTTTCATCTTTATGTTGCCCTGTGGTAGAAGTTCCCTTAGTGCTGACCTTGGAATCTTTCTCATTGTCTTGGAGAGCACGTGCTCAGTTATTGATGGATGGAGCACAGCTGGACCCAAGCTGACCTGCTAGACTCTAAGTTAAATGGTTGCATTGGAACTTTGCATGTTAAGAGGCTATGTTTAAAGGGGGTGACTTAGCACCTTCATTCCCTTTGTGATGACTGTGTTTAAGAAGCATTTCATATATAATATTTTTGTACTATTATACAATCTAAGTATTAATCTTTGCATTTATTCTCTGGTTCTTCAAGAATATTTCTCAAGGCACTATCCTAATACGTTGAAGCATGCCTTCTTTATTGTCTTTACATGAAAGACGGGAAGAAAGGGGCTCAGAGAGAAATGGAATTCTTCACCCAAGGTCATGAAACCAGGCAAGGTCAGAGCAGAGAGTGGGACCCTGGTTTGTTGGCCCCAAGCCTTGGATTCCTTCCTTTGTCACTGTCTCCGTTTCCCAGAATGCAAGCTATTCCTTTAAATGAGTAACGCTTGAATTGACGTGGCCCTAAATAGCTCAGCAGAGGATCCCTGCCTTCTGGAGAGGACGGGCATGTCCTGAAGAGCTTTGGTCCCAGCTGTGCAAGAGCACAGTGTATGCACATGGCTCCCGGCCACCCACACGTCCCTACTCCTCACATCACCCGCTTCCTTTGCATGAGCCTGGGAATAGGATTCTCTTCTTACCCCTCCACGCTACACCTCACCAAGCCCTACTGTGAAACCATGACCGTTAGGTCTGCATCCAGGGTCTCCACCCTAATCCTCTCCCCCAGCAGAGCCCCTGAAGTTTTTCACTGCTGGGTTTCCGCAGACCCACCAGTCTTAACCCTAACTAACAGCAAGCCCTTTAATTGGCCCTCAATCCCCTTCCATGTCAAAGGGGCTAATAACCCCTTCTCTGTCCATGTCAGCAGGTAAGGCCTATAGGAAACAAAAGATGTCAACTCCTTTAAGATTTAAACTAGTATAGCTAATGAAATCATTCCACCTCTAGTTATTTATGCTGACTTTTTCTTCTAAGCCAGTTCAGAATTATTCTCTAAGAACGTTTTCTTAAAGTCATCTCCTTTACTCCAGCACATGGACCGATTTCTCTTTGCACTGATGTGGTTTCCACACCTGTGTGTGCACTCGCCTCAGCCCAGCAGCCATGCGAATGCTGATAACGTTGATGGACGGCGCAGGCTGAGCACTTCGTATGGATTATTATCTTTGAATTCTCCCCAAAATTCAGTGATCGAAACAATGATTTTACTTGTTCAATAAGTGAACCAAGACACAGAGAGGCTAATGAATTTTCACGCAGTGGGTAGATGGCAGTGTTGGGACTCAAACCCAGACAGTCTGACTTCAGAGTTCATGCTTTAAAAAAAACAAAAAACAAAACAACAACAACAACAACAACAACAAAATATATATATATATATATACTTATTTTATTATTATTTCTTTTATTTACAAGCCAGTACCGTTTTAAGATACTGAACATACTTCTCATTTATGAGTATTACACACCACCCCAACCATTTGGGTTCCAGTCTTTTGCCACTGTCTTGTTCCCTCTCCCCCTTTTCTCTCTCCTCACTCCCACCACCCGGCAGTGATCATCTAGTGCCATGTGAATTTTGCTTTGGTTTAACTGTTTATTTGTTTCATTTCATTGTTTTTCACATATGAGTGAAACCATCCTGTGTTCCTCTTTTTCTTTCTAACTTATTTCGCTTCACATGATCCCCTCCAGTTCTATGCAGATTGTGGCAAAGGGCACCGTTTCATCTTCTTTAAAAATGGCATATCTAGACCACAGCTTCTGTCTCCTTCACCTGTGGATGGACACTTAGGCTGTGTCTGTGTCTTGACTGTCGTGAACTGTGCGGCTACGAACACAGGGGTGCAGATGTGTTTCCTGGTTGGGATTTTGTGTTCTCTGGTTATGTAGCTATGAGTGGGATTTCTGGATCAAATGGCAGCTCCATCTCTGTTTTTTGAGGAATCGCCATCCTGTTTTCCAGAGAGGTTGCACTGATTGACATTCCCACCAACAGTGAAGAGGGTTCCCTTTTCTCCTCACCCTTCTCTAACACTTGTTATTTCTAGAGCTTTGCATATAGGTCATTCTCAGTGGTGTGAGGTGATATTTCATCGTGGTTTTTATTTGCATTTCTCTGATGATGAATGATGCAGAACATTTTTTTATGTGTCTGGAGGCCATCTGTGTGTCTTCTTTGGATAAGTGTCTGTTCAGTTCTGTCCATTTTGTGAGGAGGTCATTTTTTGCTGTTGAAATCTATAAGCTCTTTGTATATTTTAGAGATAGGTCTGTTCTGATATATGTTGTGTGACTATTTTCTCAAATCGGTGAGTTGCCTTTTTGTTTTAGCGAGAGTTCATCCTTTTTAACCATGACAATCTGTAGCCTCCCAGCTTGGATTCCAGGTCCTGGGTTGGGGTCCAGGCCTCTTTATGTTTCACAAGCTTCCTGGGTGATTCCAATACTCAGAAGCTAGTAATTGCTGCTCTCTGGTGCTTTGCTATCTGTTCCTTGGAGCAGACACTTAGTGGTTGAATAATGATTCCCTCTCTCAGTGTCCTGCCCTGGTGAGCTGGTTTCCCTCTCCGGCACGGGGCCTCTCATACCGGTCCTTCAGCATGGAGCCAGGAACTGGGTAGGGGATTTACCTCCTGTTATTTTGGAGAAAGCAGAGACAGCCTAGGTAGCTGGACTGAGGGCAAGTGACGGGGCATGAAGGTCTATTCCTCCCTTGGACACATTTGTCCCTTTGGCCCTTTATCTTAGTTTGAGTGGCAAGGTTATGACCAAAACTGTTTCTCAATCTGATCTTCCGGCTTTGTCTCTTCAGGATGGAAGTTTGCAGTGTCCAACCTGTAAGACCATTTATGGGGTGAAGACAGGCACCCAGCCCCCCGGGAAGATGGAGTGCCACCTCATCCCGCACTCGCTGCCTGGCCACCCAGACTGCAAGACCATCCGAATCATCTACAGCATCCCCCCAGGCATTCAGGTGGGCCCTGGCTTAGCTGTTGACACCCACCCTTTTGTTTTGTTTTTTCTTTATTGTCTTTAAAATCTGGTTCTAATTAGTTAAGTTTTACTCTGCCATATTTTAATAGTGATATATATATATATATATATATATATAATTTCTTTTGTTCACAATGCTCTATTCATTGTAGGAGCTTAAAATTGCATCTCCATCTATGTTTCATACCACACCCTCCACCAGAGTTCCAGTGCCCCCGACCCACCTCATTTTCCCGTCATTCCTGCCTCGCCGTAACCACAGTCTTGAGTCCTCTGAATTTTGCTGGGACTTGGGTGTTTCTGTCTTCTTTCTTGTTATTATATCCCACATACGAGGGACACCATCCTGTATTTCCCTTTTTCTTTCTGACTTATTTTGCTTAACATGATCCCCTCCAATTCCATCCAGATTTTTGCAAAGGGCACAATTTTCCATTTTGTTTTAATAGCGGCATAGAGTATCTAAACCACAGCTTCTTTGTTCAGTCCCCGTTGATGGGCATTTAGGTTGTTTCCATGTCTTGGCTGCTGTGAACATCGGGGTGCAGATACTTTTTCTGATGAGAGATTTTCTATCCTCTGGATCTATGCCCAAGAGTAGGATTGCCGAATCAAATGGTAGATTCATATTTATTTGAGGAATCTTCATACTGTTTTTCAAAGTGGTTTGTTAAGTTTAGTCCCAGGTATTTGATCTTTTTTGTGCTGTTGTGAATGGGATTTCTTTCATAATTCCTTTTCCCTCTACTTCATTTTTGCATATAGGAATGCTACTGATTTTTGTGTGTTGCTTTCATATCCTGTCACTTTCATACAACAGAAATTGTTTTCTCACTGTTACGGAAGTGGGAAATCCAAGATCAGGTGTCGGCAGATTTGGTGTCTGGTTAAGACCATATTTGTGGTTCTTCGTGCCTCCTCCCCGGGTCCTCACATGGTAGAAGGGATAGTGAAACTTTCTGGGGTCTCTTTTATAAAAAGAACTTCCCTGTTGAGAATGTCACCCTCATCACATAATCCCCTCCTAGAGACCTTGCCTCGAAATACTATCTCCTTGGAGATTAGGTTTCAGCCTCCTGCTTTTGGAGGTTTTGGAGGAACACACACTTTGAATGGATGACATTCTTCCCCTGACCCCTCAAATTCATATACTTCTTGATTACAAAATACATTCATTCCATCCCATTAGTCCCCAAGTCTTAACTCATTCTAGCATCAACTTTAAAATCTAAATCCAATGCCTTACCTAAATACTATCTAAATCAGTTACATGTGAATTGAAAGATCCAGTTCATCCTGAGACAGATTCCTCTGCAGATGTGAAGCTGTGAGGCCAAACAAATTGTGTGGTTGAGTCCTCGAGGGACCCTGAATCAACTGGCCAACACTTTGATCCTGGCCTTCCAGCCTCCAGAACTGAGAGAAATACATTTCTGTGGTTTAAAGTCACGTAAGGTTTGCTGTTTGGTGATAGCAGCCCCAAGGGGCTAGGACAATGTTATACTATGGAAAATCTCCTTCCCTCTCTTGCCTCCATCTCCTGGGACTTCCCCTTCCCCCCTCGTCCATTATTCCTGCTTTCTCCCAGACCCTTCTAGGGTTCTTTGTGCATGGCAGCAAAGACTCATCCACCCCTCCCATTTTACACAAAGGGTGGCTTGTAGGACACATTGTTCCCACCCTGCATTCTTCAGCTAACAATATAGTCTGTCGATCTTTCTGTGTCAGTATGGAGAGAACTTCCTCATTCTTTCTTCAGTCTGTGTAATAATCCTTTGTGTAAAAGTACCATAATTTATATTCAACAGACTCCATTTGATGGACATAGGAATTGTTTCCAATCTTTTACTGCAGCAAATGATGCTGTAATGAATAGCCTTGTAAGCATGTGAATCTGTTGAATAATTTTCCAGAAATGGGATTTCTTTGTCAACCGGTATTTGCATTTGTAATGTGATAGCCATTCCTTGGCTTTGATTTTTGGGAGCATTTCTTTCCCCTTTTGATACTTTGAAAGGCAGTCCTGAGGAGCCAGCTGAATGCTATTTCTGACAGTAAATACAAACGTGTCCCTTCCTTTACACACTGAAGATTTTTTCTTTCTAGGGTGCTAATTGGATTCATTTATTTTGCAAATATTTATTAATTCACCCTCCTCCCTCCCTCCTTCTTGCTTTTCCCATTTTGCATTTTATTTAAACAAACATTTGAGTGTGGATGGTGGGCATGTTTTAGATGCTAGAAAAATCATATCGAGCAAAACAGACATAATTCTTGTCTCCCTGAAGTCCCCATTCTAGTGGCACAAGGAAGCTAATAAAGTAAACAAATAAATAAGCTAGTTCAAATAGTGATAAGTGATATAGGAGAAATAAAACAACAAGGCATGATAGCCTGTAAAATATTGAATTAAAAATATTGTTCTTCCTTGAGGAACTTGCCAGTTATATAGGGGTAAGCTGACCATATTTCCTTGAGACAAAAATGAGGCATTGGGATGGCAAATACAAGAGGTGGTTGTGTGCTGGTGACTAAGGGGAGGGGAGGAAGTGGAGCAATCCGAGCAGGAGCCGTGCAGCTAGGCCAACAGCAAGTAGGTACTATGTGATGCTGATAGACAATCACATAGTAATGATGTATGGTCCAGGAGTGCTTCCTACAAATGACCAGGGCTTGTGCAAGGAATTTTGGCACCTTAGACAATAACCAAATTTGGTGCCTCTGTAAACCCTGCTCTAAATGTCCTGCCTAAAACATGCTACTTTAACCATCCCAGTGCCCAAAATGCCCAGTAACTTCTACAGTGCCAGAGATAACCTCCACAGTGCCAGAGATAACCCTCACAGTGCCAGAGATAACCCTCACAGTGCCAGAGATAACCCTCACAGTGCCAGAGATAACCCCCAGAATGCCAGATAACCCTCATAGTACTTACCTGCAGCATGACCACGTTGTGGTGTTCTGCTCCTTTGATGAAACAGGAAGCATGGGTGAGTGGGAATGCTCTTCCAGTGGCTCCGGTTTCCTCATGGGGGCGGAAACAGCAGTAAAGTCCACGGCCCTCTACAGTTAGCACCAGCAAGGGCTGTCTTTAATGCAGGGGCAAAAGGAGCAGCTACTTTTGGGCCCCCACAACAGCCTTGGCACAGAGCAAATCAACTGCCCCTTTTGCCCTATGTGAATGACAGCTCTGGTTTATTGAAAATGGTATGAAATTGACATTTATATGAAAACAATGGGATGGTCAGAAAATATGAAAAAAAACAATACTGCCCCATTTGAAACAGACTGCCATCTGAACTTTCTGAGCTGAGTTCCTTTATCTGTCTACCTGAGACCCTAATATGCAGGGGTCTTGTAAGGTTGGAATATAGCGTTTATATGAGTATATTGTAGTGCTGGGCATAGGACTGAGGTGCTCAGTGCCTGGTCTCTGGCATCATTTGAGTATCCAACCTGTCAGTGTAAGGAAGAGGGCATAGGTCTGTCTACCTGTCTAGGAAGACTGGGAGAGACTTTCTGGGGAAGGACCCCCAATGCTAGAATCTTGAAAAACCCAAAGAAGTGGAAGAGAGTGTTTGCATTGGAAGACACGGCAGAGTTGTCGAGGAGAGAAAGTGGGGTGTTGAAGGGTCATCAGGAAGGATTGCTGGTTTATGGTCATGATTTCAATGTCCTTTCTCAGCTCATGGAAGTTTCTGTGAGAAGCTGAGACCTTTAAGCTCTGCCTTCACTGCAGAAAACGGTTCCCTGGGGGAGAATCTCTGAGCGGGGCCGAGGCAGAGTCGTGACTGCCTGGCTTAGCGGCATGCCAGGAGTATGCCGCCTTGCTGGGCCAGCGCCAGGACCAGGCAGGAGAAGAGCTGGCAGAGCCGTGGTCGGAGTTGGCTCTTCCCCCAGGCAGCCTGGTGTAGAAACAGCCACAGCCCTGGGAATGTTGTAAGTGGTGTATAATTTCATATGAATATGCAATTCTGGACAGTCACGTCCTGCGTCTCCAAGAAGACATTGTTGCCTCTGTGCGTTCACAGACATGGAGCTTCTCCAGGCCCACCACACAGAGCATGGCTCAGTTTGCCAAATCACAGATGATCTTCAACCCTGCCATAAAAAAATTAAAAAATCACAGAATTTTTAAGTCCTTTTGGAGCCATTTTCCATGGTAAGAGAAAGTGAAAATCTGTGTTTTCTTGCAGTGTGGTCCTTTTTTCATGTACATATCCCTTTAGTTACTCATTCATTCATTCACCTTGAACCCATTTACTCAGCATTTGTCTAAACACTTGTACCGGCTGCACAGACTTATCACTATTACATTGCATTTCTCTTGAAGAGATTTTAGAACAGGCTTCACAGACTGAGGGGACCAGGGGTGCTCAGAAACTATAGACAAATAGTTGTATGTGTGTGCGGAGCAGGGAATGGTCCTGTGCAAGAAATGGTCCTGTGGGAGAAAATCCCTCACTGAATTTTTTTGTCCCAATTGTTTTATTTAGTTTTTAAAATTTAATTTTATTGAAGGAACAGACCATCATAGCATTATCTAAGGTGGGCATCTTTGTAGATCAGCCTCTATATGTAATACATGAGGTTCTCTATCACCAGTCCTGTCCTTTCTTCACCATCTAATTGATCCCCCGAAAATCCCTCATTTTCCCATGAGCTTCTCAAAGGAGCCCTGGACTCATTCTGGACTCTGATTGGGAAGCCTTGTTTCTGGCTAAATTCTGCTTCCATTTCTTTCTCACCTTGTGTCCTAAGACTGCTGCTTAATAAGGAGGTTGGAATACCCTGTGCTCCTTGAGGCATAACTTACAATTGCCAAGACATGGACACAGCCACAACCTCCACCAGTAGGTGAAGGGTTATGGAGAATATATATACAGCAGAATGCTATTTGATTAAAAAAGAAGAAGAAATTCTTGTCATTTGTTACAATACATGGACCTAGAGGACATCACACTAAGTGGCGTAAGTGAGAGAATCATGTTCCATATGGTCATATTTACATCTGGAATCTAAGAGCCTAAACAAGCACATAGAGACAAAGAACAGACTGGTGATCATTGTGGATGAGGGTCTGGTGAAGGGATCAGGCGGGATAAACTTCCAGTTGTAAATAAGTCATGGGAATGTAGTGTACAGCATAGTAACTGTAGTAATACCACTGAATTGCATATGTGAAAGTTGTTAAGAGAACAGATCTTAAAAGTTCTCATCACCAAAAACATTTTTTAACTATGTATGGAGATGGATGTTAACTAGACTTATTCTGGTGATGACAATACATCCAAATATTGAGCCATTGTGCTGTGCACCTGAAACGAATGCAATGTTGTCAACTATATCTCCAGAACAAAAAAGAGGGATTTTCAATGATGCCAGTCAAAATGTTGTTAATGAACTTAAGTTGTGAATATCCCAGTCCATATTATTGAATGAGAACACCAATAAAACCCCAAGATGACAATGGAAAAAAATTCACAAGAATCATTTAGAAAATTTCGATTCCATGTCTCAGAGCTCAGAGGCATTTTTGTTTTTCAGAGTAGTTTAGAGGTAAAAGGTCCAGGATGTTCCTCCAGTAACTCGAACTTAAGTGTTGGACAAGTGACTTATAGAATGGCAGCCATTTATCTTCCCTGGGCTGCAGCTTTCCTCTTTTGTGAAACAAACACACAAACAAATAAAATTCAGAATAGATGATAGTGGTGATGATGATGATGGCGATGATGATGGTGGTGGTGGTGGCGATGATGTTGATGATGGTGGTGATAGTGATAATGGTGATGATAGTGATGATGGTGATGATGATGGTGGTGATGATGGTGATGATGATGGTGGTGGTGGTGGTGATGGTGATAATGGTGATGATGGTGGTGGTGGTGGTGATGATGGTCATGATGGTGGTGAAGTGATGATAGTGATGATGATGGTGGTGATAGTGGTGGTGATGATGGTCATGATGGTGGTGAAGTGATGATAGTGATGATGATGGTGGTGAAGTGATGATAGTGATGATGATGGTGGTGATGGTGATGGTGGTGGTGATGATGATGATGGTGATGATGATGATGGTGGTGGTGGTGGTGATGGTCATGATGGTGGTGAAGTGATGATAGATGGTGATGATGATGGTGGTGATGGTCATGATGGTGGTGAAGGTCATGATGGTGGTGAAGTGATGATAGATGGTGATGATGATGGTGGTGATAGTGATAGTAGTGAGGGTGATGATGATGATGGGTGGCGATGGTGGTGATGATGATGGTGGTGATGGTGATGGTGGTGGTGATGATGATTATGGTGATGATAGTGATGATGATAATGATTATTGTGATGAGGTAATGGTGGTGATGATGATGATGGTGGTCATGATGATATGACGATAAACACTGTTTTTACTCTGTGACAGCTGATCTTCCCACTTAACATTCCCACTTAATAGTCCCAAAGGGTTAAGTGTTCCTTATTCTTCCTATTGGATGGCAGATGAAGGACCAGTGTCCCAAAAAAGGATTCAGGCCAACACAGCAGCTCTGAGTCCACACCCAGTTTTAAGGACTCCAAAGGCATGTGTTTAACTACTAGATCCACAGTTTTATGGGTCTCTTTTCTGTCTAGGCCCTATGGCCATTTGTCATCATTTTTTTGAGTCGTAGCCTGCATATACCCCTCATCAGAAATAGTTTGAAAAAAATCCTTTGTTTTCCTTCTTTTGACTTTCAGGGGCCAGAACATCCAAATCCTGGGAAGAGTTTCAGTGCCCGTGGCTTCCCCCGACATTGCTACCTGCCGGACAGCGAGAAAGGGAGAAAAGTGAGTGTCATGGGCTTTAAGGTAAAACCAGGGATCTGCTTCTAGTTAGGCTCCCAACCTTTGCTTCTTCTGCTGCACTAATGAAAGAGAATGGGATCTCTTTGAATTCTGGATGAAACAAGGTCATGTTTGAGTCAACCATAGGTAAGGTGGATAGGATTAGATTTTATTTTTCAATTTTGCGTGGGGTAGAGGCTTTTATCTCCCCTGGATATCTCTGATAATCATCCATCTACATTAGCATCTTTCCTCATGGACATGGCTGTTTATCCGCTGGTCCAGCACCTGTGCCAACACCCAGCTGCATGATATAAATGGCTCATCTTGGCACCTACCTCATTTAACATGATCCCAGGTGACCTGACAGCACACTGAGAAGCCAGACTCTGGGGCAGGGATTTCCATTTATGGAAAATTATTGTCTTTTTGTATTCTTTCCTATTGATTGATTTTTTTTTCCTCAAAAAAGCAGAGGGAAAGATCTTTGGATTTATGAATTTCTCCTGATTTGTGGTCAGGTTTGAGTGTCTTTAGGAACTCTAAAATTAGACTAGATTGTACATTCCTTTTTTCTATGGGTTAGGTCAGAAAATCACTGGATTTGTAAAACCTCCCCTGATCTCAAAGGGAATGAGAACTGTTGATCTAACTGGAATGTTGGCCCTTTCTTGCAGGGCAGGACAAGATGTTAGAGGAGGGTGTGTTTTAGTTACTTTTCTCCAGGTCATGGCACATAACAAACAGCCACTAAACCCCAGCGGCTCACTTCAGCAAATGTTTATTTCTCCTGCTCTTTGCCCATCGGTGGCTGTGACTCTGTGGCTGTGGGTTGGCTTCCATTTGCTCCACGTGTCCTCTCCTTTGACGAGAGACCAGCCCTCTGTGGCCCGTGCCTCTCCCTGGAAGGGGAGGAGGTCCAGGAGAGACTGCAAGCAAAAGCATGCAGCCCACAATAAAGTCACTCCTGGAATCTGTCACTACTGCTCACATGTCACAGATGCCAGGGAAAAGCCATACAGAGACTGGGGGATGAACTGCCCTTAGGAAGCGGATAGTTTAGAACCATGAGAAAATCATGACAATGTGCCCAGGGCGGTGTCCCCCAGTTATCAGAAGTCAGCAGTAGTCCCAATCCCCATTTGTCCTGAGCAGTCGGATTTCTGCGCCTGAGCCCTAGATCTACAGTCACATCCACTGGCCAGATGTCTCCACTGGAAAGTCCTGCTCAAATCCTTTTGCCAATTGCTGCTCCTCCTTCAGGCCTCCTTCTCGGTGTGAACGACAGAGGGACCATTGTGTCAGATTCTAGTTGGTATCAGCATCTAGAAACCAGAGTGGACACATGAGCCATCCTGGATGCTCATGTCCAGCTCTCCCTGGATGGCCCACCCAACCGCTTCTCTTCTTTTCCCACCCGCCTCTGCCAGCCGAATGGGGGCCCTCCTCTTTTACCTGCCACCTGGCTAGTTCTCTTCAAATCCAGTTCAGCAGCAAGCTCTTTTGCTTAAAACAAAGTAGAGGGACACCCTGATGGCTTAGTGTTAGGTTCATGGCCTCTGGCCAGCACTCTCCACATACCCAGGGAGCTAGTTTCTTGACACAGGACGGGAGGAACAATCAACATGAACAACTAAATAAAAATAAATAAATGCTTTTCCTCCTCTCTCTTCCTGCCCTCCTGCCTGCTGCCTTTATTCCTGCCTGCACCTTAAAAAAACAAAAAAGGTGGAATTAAAACCTCACAAGCAGTTGTTTTGATGACTTCCTCTCCCTTCTTTACAAAATACAATCTTCTCAGCTTGACAGATAAGACCTACTAGGGTCCGAACCTCCCTCTCAT
Source organism: Solenodon paradoxus (assembly GCA_004363575.1). Lineage (NCBI taxonomy): Eukaryota > Metazoa > Chordata > Mammalia > Eulipotyphla > Solenodontidae > Solenodon > Solenodon paradoxus. The sequence continues at coordinate 94,875 of RJWH01003291.1, read as the reverse complement.
TAATTCCCCCCACCTTTAGCCTACTTGCCTGCTGCTCCCAGACCCTAGCCTTGCAGAGCAAGGGAATAAGAGCATGGACTTTGGAGCCAGGCTGGTCTGACTCCTCACTGTGCCATTTCCTGGACGTGGGGACTGGCATAAAGTGTGATGTCCTTAAGTTTTAGTTTCCTAATCTACAAAGCAATGGTGATAAATTTCTATCTGTTGTGGACAGAAGATGGTAAGAATTAAATGAGTGTAGAATTTGTAAAACACCCAGCATGGAAACAACCATTGCTGACATTGTCCAGGCCTGACACGTGTTTATTTACTAAGATTATACGTCCTTCTCTGTTGCTATACCTCAAATCCTTTCCTCCCAGCCTCAGTGCAGAGGCAGCCTCTTTCATGACGTTGAGGTCAACGGAGTAATGGTTCTGTAAAATCAGGCAGTCCTGAACTCAGGGTGCCCTCTGCTCCTTACTAGGTATTTGACCAGGGAAGTCTTTTATCTTCTGACCCTCTGTTTCCTTCTCTGCAAAAAGGAGATGGTGAAGATACCATCTTATCTGGTTATTGGAACCATTGCATGACCGGCCTGGCTCTGAGTAAGTAGACATTCAGGAGATGGTAGCTCCTTCTTTAATGTCTGCTGCTGTTGTCCAGCCCCTCCCATGTCAGCAGTTTCATCATGAACGTAACATGTTTTTATCAGTGGCTGGACATGGCTGGGATTCTGGACTAGAACAAGCTGTTGGGCATCTTTCCTGCTTCACAAGTTTTTTTTTTTTTAAGTTATTTTTTGAGCTGAATTCAAACATTCTGCAGGTCGTCACACCTCAGGGCCTCACCTGTGAAGTAGAGACAATGATAGCTTCTGCCAGGACCTGCCTTGAAGCAGGGCTGTGAGGGCCAGATGAGCAGATAGACATGGGACTGCCTGGAAGAGGTCACAGCGCTCCCACACGTGACTGGAGAAGCGTCCTAAGCTGTCAGCTGCGGGTTCCGTACCCACACTGCCCTTCAGGTGAGGGCGGGGACACAGCTTCAGAAGGTCTCTGATCATTAGTGCTGGGACCTCTAGACCCTGTCTTGTAAAGTGCAGCTTGATGCCATTAGCAGACATCAGCTGAGCAGTGTGTCCCTGGCACGACTCTGAATGTCCTTTTCCCCATAAAAGGCTCAGTCTTTTGGGGTAGAGTGTGTCATTGTTATTTAATAAGTAAGGGATATTTTATAAATTTAAAATATTTTTTTTTACATGTGAAAATCAACTTATATGTAGGTATGTGCAGGTTCCCCGCTCCTCAGATATGTCAACACCCCCCGGCCCTCCACCATGTCCCCAGGTGTTCTTCACTATTGTCTGGTGGGCTCCGCTGCCAAATACATAAGGAAATTAAAGTTTGAAGAGGTGATATAACTTGTCACAGTGTTAGTGATGGAAACAAGACTCAATCACAGGTCCCTGATTCTGTGTCCAAATCTCCTCCTGTTCACTGTTGATGCTCAGGGCAGCTGAGCAGGAAGGGTGGCTGCTGGACAGGACTCTGCCCTCCATGGGACAGTTTTTCCCCATCGCTGACTGCCTCCCTTTGGTCTCCCACCACTGCGCTTCTAGGTGCTGAAGCTGCTCCTGGTGGCTTGGGACCGCCGGCTCATCTTCGCCATCGGTACCTCCAGCACCACGGGCGAGTCAGACACCGTCATCTGGAATGAGGTCCACCACAAGACTGAGTTTGGTTCCAATCTCACTGGCCATGGCTACCCAGATGCCAATTACCTGGATAACGTACTGGCTGAGCTGGCTGCCCAGGGCATTTCTGAGGACAGCGCTGCCCAGGAGAAGGACTGAGCTGGAGGGGACATGGGGTGGGAGGGGCTGTGGGAACCACAGGGCAGAAAGTGGAAAAATTCCAGGTAGAAGTTGGTGCCATGCCCTCCCGACTCCCTCATCTCCCCTCCCGTCCTGTCTCCCTCCGCTGTCCCTCTCAGCCATGGTGGGGAGCCAGAAGGAAGAAGGTGACATCACTCATAAACTTCATCCGACTCAAAGGGGACATGGGATCTCTGGTCTGTTCCCATGGAGTTTTCGGTGCTGGGCAGGCAAGAGCCCCGCTCCCGCCCCAAGCAGGGGGCATGGTCAGCACACTTAGGGTGTGGGCCGTGCATGGGCACTCCACACCCTGGCCTTGTGAAGCCTGAGGTTCATGGCCTCAGTCTGCTTCTTGCTGCTTGTACTCTGCTTTGACAGCAGGGTTTCTGCTTTTCTCTCCTCCAATGGAGGCGAGGAGCACTCACTGTGCAAGGTTGGGGGCCAAGGGTGAACCGCTAAACTGCTGTGACATCAGAAATCGATGCCTCGCTGTACAGCCAGGTAGCACTCTTGCCAAGAGGGCCCGGGAGGCAAGGGTTCGGGGGGCCGTGCACAGCTCTCATTGTAGCCCTTGGCTTCCCTGGGCCCTTCTCTTTACACCTTTGACCTGTCCAAAGAGGCACCTGGTTCTCTTGTGCGGATGAGTAGACTCTGGGATTCCTCTCAGGGGCAGCATCCCATGATGTTTCCAGCCCCTTTCTGATCAGACCAGAATCTGCATCCCACTCAGCATCCGAACTGTCCTCAGGGAGAGGAGCCCATAGCCTTCTTCCCCACATCCCAGAGCAGCGCAAAGATTCCATGAGTTACATCAAGTCACTGTGAGTAGAGCACACACTGGGCTCTGTGCCACGCTTGTATGTGCATGTATATGTGTATATGTGTGCGTGTGCACACCACGGGGCAGATTGGTAGGGAGTCCCATCGTGTTCTGCACTCTGTTTTGCAAGATGTCAAACCCCTGTTCTGATGGTGACCAAACAGCCAGGCGATGGTCCCTTGACTTTCTACATCCTTTACCAACTCATCCCATAGTAAACTTGGATTCTGATGCAGACAGAACTGTACTTGGGAGATGTGTAAGGTGAAGGCTGGTCTGACCCCTTTTTATATCCCTTTCAAGATCGGATCTGAGCCCATCTCTATCAAGTCTTGTTTCTATGAGGACTTCAGTCTGTTTCCATGCAAATTTGCTAATCAGAACCCAGAAGTGGTGCTGGGCCTCTCATCTCCCTCATCTATTACAGACTGACCTAGAGCATGGAGGACGCCTCTTTAGCTCATTCCTAACAGGGGTGGGACCACATCATGGTCCAGTCCAACCTGCATCTGGGATGTGTCCCAAGACCCTTTCTATCTGCTCCCCAACATTCCTCTTGCCTTCTATGCCCATTAAGGAATGAGTTGGGGATCAGGGAAGAGAGAAGGGGGGGTGTCAAGAAGGGAAATCCAACTCCCCCTTTGAAAGTGAGTTCTTTGAACTTTGTGTTTGGGGGAAGTTCCTCTGAATACTAATTTGAATTTATATACCTCATGTTTAGGGGATTTGACGTATATATATGCATATATATTTCATACTATTTGGAAGGTTTTTGATGCTAGAAAAATGGAAACAAAAGAACCTTCAGACAAAATGGTACTTAAGTTAGAACCGGAAGCCAAGCTTTCCTGAGAAATGGTTCTGGAGCTTCTTGCTGTTAGACTTGCAGCCATGTTGATGTTAGTGTGGCCAGTGTATCTTGCTATCACCCAGTTTCTCTGCACAGGCTGGTGCTGAGCCTCTCCTAGCTTTCCACATGGTTGCAGGGATGGTATTGGGCTCCAACAGAGGAAGCTCTGAGGGGAAGAATTCTTCCTGCCATCTTAGTTCTCTGATCTATCAGTTGATAGCCATTTTATCTCATTAGCAGACCAGGAGATTGGTCCCGAATTCACTGCAACATGAGGCAGTTTCCTGCCGCAGTTGGGGAGGTACCACCTGAACTCAATGGAAGCGACATCCCTGCAGTGTTTTTCGTCACACCTATGCCTTTTGCCAGGGTAACACGCACCAGAAGGTTCACTGGAGAGCTGCATTATAGGCGAGTGCCTTCAGCACCCTTGCCAAGTAGCTGCTCCGTTCCTCACGCCTAGGCGTGAGGAAGTAGACTGATGGCCAATTGGTTGAAACACACTGCTGTGTAGGAGCGGGAGGAAGAGAGAGAGAAGACACACCTCAATGACTGGCAAGGGGCAGTGAGGAGAAACTGAGGTCCCTGCATCAAGCAGAAGACATTTTATGGCCAAGGGGAGAAGAAAGAGGACCCAGAGAATGCGCAGAGCAGGCAGTACACCAGGGGCAATACCACTTTGAGAATGAGTCTTTATATCTTCCCATCTTTCCTCTCACGATGTTGATTGTGTCTGTGCCCCTATTCCTGTCCTCTCTGAAGATGCTCAGTAGGGGCACCTGAGCCTCATACTGCTCCTCTTGTGGGACTTTCTGGGCAAAAGGGACCTTGAATCTCCTCTTTAACACTGTGCCAGGTAAGGCAGGGGGCATTCCTTTGCCCCTTTCCCTTGTGCCAGCCTAAAAAGACACAGTCTTGGGTTCCATAAGAATCCTGCCAGCAGAGGCTCTGTGCATCCACCACTGTGACCGAAGATGCTTCTCCCACCAGCAGCCCTGCTGTGTCCCCTGCCCCTGCAGGGGATTCCATTCCTTTCCTTTCATAGTCTTAGCACCAGCAGCCTCCTTTCTCCCTTCCAGAGTCTCCAGGGAGGACATGTGGGATTGGAGACAAACCATGTCAGATGCTCATCCCTCAGAATTTCAAGTGTGTATGTTGTGGTGTGTATCTTTGTGTTTTCATCCTGCTTTGGTCCCCCATTTTGTAAAACTGGGGCTTCTCTGTGGTTTTATATTTGGTCACAAGTGTTTGTCCTGGTATTGCACTGTTCTGTGCATGAGAAGATTTGGGGTGGGCCCCAAGCCGTACACAAAAGGGCCCTCTCTCCTTCCTTGTCTGTGGTCACTGGCATTTGAGTGGGGTGGGGTGGGGTGGGAGTGTTCCCGGAGAGGGCAGGTGAATGTCCTGTAAATTGTTCTGTTTGTCACTGGTGTGCGCGCAAGTCCCCGTGGTGTTGCTCCCTGAGAGGACATCGCCACCTGGTGCTCATGAGGTGTCTGTGCAGAACAATAAATGGCAAATGAACAACCAGGAATTGTTGTCACCTGCTTTTTGTAGTTTGAGGCATTTGGGGTACCTCCCAGAGGCTGTGAGCAACCACAAACACCTGACTGGATGAAGGAGAGGGAAATCCCCTTTACTCTACTTTTTTACCCAAATCTTTACCACCTACACATTGACCAAGGGACCTAGCTTGACTTCTTGTTACTCCAGAGAAACAGACCACATAACAGGAAATAAGTAAGTGAACCTCTGGGGGAAGAACACTTTCAGACTGTGAATGTTTGAATCTTCAAGTTCCCTTCCCCTGACTGCAATAGGGTGGATGTAGGTTAACGCTTTTTCAAATAAATATTTGGTCTGAGTCATCCCAATACTAATGAGAACCGAAAAATTAAATTTCACTGTACAGCCACCTTTGTGACTCCAAAAGTGTCTGCTTCTGACAGAACATGGAGTGTGGTTTCTTGGAAGCCAAATTAGTCTCTAGAATCTAACCACAATCTGAGCTCACCATTCAGGAGATCAGAACTCTGAATGCAAAACTGGTGAGCTGCCTCCTCAGGGTTCTGATTTTGTAAAATGATTTGATAAGTAGAAACTGCAAAGCCCACATTCTGATTTACTCTGGATGAGCAGTCAGAATGTTCCTTAATGTTCTATTGTGATGCATATTTATATGCCATTTTCATAGAGATCCAAGAAATGAAATAGAAGAGCTTTGAGATTCAATGGGCAGTTAGGCATGGCAAGTCTGGAAGTCTGAGAAATACTTTGTCTCTCTGATTTGGTCTTCAAAGTATTCCTGGGAAAGAGTATTTTCAGAAAGTGGTTAGCTTGGCTAAAACACATGCAGAAAATTCACAGACGTTTAAGAGGACATTTTAATGCTTCAAAGGCAGGGCTGAGTGAAGTGGTTGTAGAAATCAGTGTTCCTGTGCAGGAAGTCACGGGAACAGGACTCCGAGTCTATGACCCACTTCTTCTGTATCTCAGTGGGAGATAGATGAGTATTAAGTGAGCGTCCTTGTTTCCATCTTCCCACAGGTATGGACATCGACTTCAAGCTCCTCCAAGGAAGGACCTTTTGTAAACCTAAGCTCTTGGTTGTGATCCTTATCAAGGAGAGAACAAATTATCCCTCATAGAAAATAACTGGCCCCAGACATTCGATTTGTGAAGGAATGCACAACTTAAAAAAACGTTGTGGGAGAACATGAATAGACTTATCCTAATAATTATAATTAGAGATAAATTGGCATTAAATTTGGGCAAGGTCTCCAATGCCAGGTGACAATCATGCATTTTGCTAGGTGTCCCCAGAGAGTCTACCTGGAGCTGGCACAGCTATGTCACAAATGGGAGTCGATGCCTTTTTTAATTCATTTGTAAACCTGGGTTTGATCATGTCAGTCCCCTTTTCTTCTGGAGAAAAATAAAAGCAGGACTCATGATTGGTGTTTTTTCATACTGTTTTGGTTTTAGAGCTGAAGTGATACTTAGGTGTAGGCTTACTTGGACTTGCTTTTTAACTTCTCTTCCACCCCTAGAAAAATACAGATTTCTTGTTGCAATGTCGTGTGTGCGTTTCGTGGGGGGTGTGTGTGTGTGTTTATGCACGTGATGAGAAGACAGGGCTGGTAAGACCCACTCATGGAAGAGGATGCTTGATCTCTCCATATCTGCGGCTCCTTTCTTTGCCCAATTTATGTGAATTAAGGGTCATAAACCAGGTACAGTTGACCTTGAACAACACTCTCTGCATTGTGAGGAGGGTCCACACATGCTTGGATTTTTCTCTACCCCTGGGTTCTCACTGAGTGGTTGAATCCACTACACAGTAAGGGACCTGCACCTCCTGGGGTTTGAGTATCCATAGGAGATTGTTGCTTCTAACCCCCCGTGGATACCAGGAGAAAACTAAGTTTTTGAGGAGTCAGAATTTACCCAAAGATTTTCTACTGCTCAGGGGTTGGTGCCCCTAAGTGCCAAATCATTCAAGGTCAACTGCAGTCTGACTGTGGGTAAGAATTTCAGTTTTTTCTAAGTACACAAATCTTTTCCACTTTGCACCCCATCATGACTCAGTCCATGCCTTGAAGCCCTTCCTTCTCCTCTGATCTCCTAATAGAAGGTTGTAAGTTAAACGATTTTCTGAGGACTTTATGGCACTAGTGTGAAGTGTGAGAGTGGCCTGGTCTGTCTGAATTGGGGGAAGTTGGGAAAGGCAGCACAGGCACCTTTTGCCACATTTTGGAGAGGCACCATTTTCCTCCAGCTGGTGTTGAGATGACCCGGAGGAGATGACAGCCCCATCTACACAGAGCCCTCAAAACGTAAAAGGAGGCTGGTATCTTCTAGGGTTCAGTCAGCCCCCAGGGTCATGAAATTCCAACAGTATTTTCAAAAACAAGATGGTGGGAGGGTAAAACTTAAAGGGAGAAATTCTTACAGCTGAGGAATTGGAAACCACCATGATCGACCTCAGATTAAATGTTATTTTCTAAATACAAATGTCAGATTTTTCACACACAGACACACACACATATCAGGAGAAGATAATGAGGGACATGCCCCCTTCCTGTTTTAACCCCTAGGATGACTCATTTTAAATTTAAATTAATTTTATTGACGGAACATTGCATGACAACATTAAAGAGCTTTGAAGAGTACATCCTAGTAAATCCACATCCGTATGTATTCAATTAAGTTTGCCACCATTTTGGTTCTTCCCTCACCACACAGTTGAGTCCCTCTACCCAATTTGCCTGCCCCTTCTCTTCCTGCAGCCGTCAATTTACTTTTATTCACTAAGTCTCTGTTGGATTTAATTTGTTTGCTTAGCTTTTCTATCATGTATGCATGATAGAAAAAAGTCACAATTGCTTCCCACCCCCCATCCCAAACTTGTCCATGCAGATCCCTGAAGGTCCTGTCCCACAGACTTAAAGAAGTTGTACCTGTTTTTTGTTGCACTCGTCGATTCGTTATTCAGGAAAGCAGAAGTGGAGAGAGAAGGAATGAAAAGCATGCTTGTAGCTCCAGCTGAACATGAAAGTTTCCCCAGGAGAGATTTAGGCTGGACTGTTATCCTGCTCTGGGGCTGGGCTTTCTCCCGTGTCTGGTGTCAAACTCCGGCTGTCATCCGTGATTGCCTGGTATTCTCTCTTCTTGTACTTCCGGGCACCATAGATGACCAACGCAATGACAGCGGCCAGGACAGTGGTAACCATCAGGGTGACCCCAGCGGCTGCTCCTCCAGACAGACCACTGTCATCCCCATGGATAACATTCCTGGCCCTGCGTAGCTCTAAAGGCTCTCCCAGCCGCCACTGGTGGGTCTGGGAGTCTTTAATCCAGGAACTTGCTGTCTCAGTGTTGGTCACCAAGACAGTGTTGGTGGCAGCCTGACTCATGAGGGGTGGCCGGGTGTAAGGCGGGAGTCTGGCGGGGGGAAGAACCCCACCAGTAAAAAGCCCAGACTTGACACAGTAGGACACTTGGCACCCATCACTGATGAGGGCTAAGTGTTCACTGAAGCCCCCAGGACACTTTTTCAGAGAAGGCGCCCCTAAATCTCTATCTGGGGCAGGATCCACCAAGGGGTTCCCAACGGCACAGCTGAAGAACCCACCAAAAGGAACTGAGAACCTGTTTCCCAGCTCATAGTCTTGAGAGGCACATACTGTGAGACTCTCAAAGAGTCTCAGTGGGAAATAACCAGCAGGGCATGATGGTGCATTTGTCAGAGGGTTTATGCTCTTACCACTGAAGAGGCCTCCAAACAGCAGTCCTGAGTTTTCAGGTACCTGGCCACTGGCCACACACCAGAAAGCTCTGAATTCCGCCTTGGCCACCCGAAAGACATCTTCGCACACTGTCTTGCAGAAGATGCGGAGGGTGCACTTCCGCTGGCACTCGAGGTGGTTGTAGCCCTCCTCCTGGGTCTGCGACAGCAGGTGGACCGGGGAGTAGCCAGAGGGGCAAGAGAAATCACCAGTCAGTGGATTCTTCTGCTTCAGGCTTTGGCAGAGTTGGACCACCTCATTCCCTGAGAACTGGGTGCATTCCTGATAAACCCCACCGAAGGAGAAGTTGGTCATTTGTCCTTCACAAGAGCCGTCGTCAATGTTGGCGTGAAAATTGAAGTTGGGCGAATTGACATCTATGCACCCTGGGTAGGTATTGAAGGTGTAATAGCGCCGCACAGCGCCTTCCACCGTCTTAGATAACTTCTTCACCAAGGGCCCCGGCAAGTCAGGTAGCACGTCGGAGTTGATGAAGAAATGCAGAGGCAGGCCGGCTCGGTCCACAGCCACCAGGTGGTTGGTGATGCCTTGCTGCCAGGCCTGGAGGGTGATGCCAGGGTAAAACGGCACCCCTCCGACACTCTGAACCCTGGAGTTGGTTCGGTTGGAGAGGTAGCTCTTGGTGAAGATGTTCTGTGAGGTGTGGTTTTCCTCAGTTTTGAAGTTGACGATATTTAAGAAAGCAACTCCAGCAGAGGCAGTCACGGTGCTATGGCTGACCTGACTGTCCTGCAGGAAGGAGCTCCTGATGTGGTCCTCCTGAATGAGAGCAGCCCCGGCGTCCACACTGGTGAGGACGTGGGTGCCGTAATTGAGGACCAGAAGTTCTGCCAGGTAGGTGGCCATCCGCGTTTGGTTGTTCTCCAGTCGGTCAGAGATGCCCAGGAGCTGCTTCTTAAATGCCCTGCTTAATTCTGACACGGGGTTGATTTTGACTGTGTAGACCAGGTTTCTGACCTGAACCCGGGTCGTTATGGCTTGGTCCTTTACCTGAAGGGTCTTCATCCGCTGGAACTCAGCGGAAAACTTGCCGTTGACTTTGGAAAACAGGGAGAGCTCGAGGTTGATGGTGTTGGAGGTGCTACTCTGATAATTCACCCAGGAGTCCAGGATTTCTGAGTTCATCTCCAGGTTGCTCTGCTTCTGAGGAACGGTGAAAACCTCATCGGGGATGATGTACTGTCCATCTTCTGTGGTTCTGCAGTTGGTATAAGTCAAAGCCATGACGCGCCCCATGTCCACATTGCGCAGATTATCCCAGCCCCCTCCAGGTAAGACTTCCAGAACAGGGAGTTTTAAGGCATCCTTGCATTTTTGAAATCCAACCTCATCTGTCCTCAGGGACATGTCCATCTGAGCCCCTGTTAGCACTGCCCAGAGAAGGATGGCCGCCCCAAGGCTGTTCATGGCTCAGACAGCCGCAGCCACACACAGACCCTAAGCCAGCAGCCCGCAAGCTCGGGGTAAATGGATCAGATGAGAATGAACAGCAGTGGCTGAAACAAACATTTCAACAGTTCACCTAAAGCCACCGGTTCCTCTTTTGGCTGGTCTAATTGCAAAATGGGGAAATGAGAGTCAAAAGGACTACTAAGTTTCAAGACTTGGGGAAAAAAATATATTGGACTAAATGTACAAACACAATCCCACACCCTTAAGAGTTCACGACTCTAGCAGTCCCCCAGTCTCCTCCCTCTCCCAGCTTTTTCTGCAGTCATTCGGGTGCAGCCACCACTAGCCTGCCTCCCAGGACCTTAATGGCTTTGAAAGAAAGCTTTGGTGTGACTTTTTGTTCATTCTCTTGAACTTGATGTTTCCGGTTTCATTTTCTCCTGGGATGCTGATGCTGCTTTCTTTTTACTGTAAATGAGGGGTGAATGGCAGCATCTGCTGAGACACCTGCCTCTGTCTTACCCAGGTTCACAGCGAGTTGTATGTCAGGACCAGTGTCTGAGTTTCCCATTCACCTAATGGTGAAGGTTTGCTCAGATGATGAAAGGAGTGAATCTCTTGGACACGAGTGATGTGGGGTTTCTTTATAAGTCTCAAGAGTCTTGACTTTGGAGACACCATTATCTGGGGCAGAGCTTAAGGAGCCCAAAGAAGATTCCGTTTGCTGCAGGCTGGGAGCCTCACTCTGTGTGTCTTCAGCACGGAGTGAAGGCATGGGGTACCACGCTATGCTGCTGTTTTCAGATAGAGATGCTCAAGCAAGGAGAAAATAATTTAGATTTTGATTTTACAAGTGGCCAAAGAATACATGTGTACATGTAGACACACATATATACTGTGTGCCTGTGTGTTATTTGCAAAAATTTGATGCCTGCTGTTGAAGTTTTATTTTGTTTTATTTTTTATTCTGTGGTTAAGTGGAGGTAATCAGGATAGGCGCATAACAAAAAAGAGAGTTCTTCTTACTCATTTTTTTAAAAGCAAAAATGCATACTTTCTGTCATTAGGACATAATTTCATCCATTTCCTTTTGTGCTAAGGCTGGGTCTCTTAGATCCCAAAATTTAGAAATGTGACTCCAGGCCCATTGGTCTAGTACAAGGCTTAATTGAAGTCCAGGTCTGTTAATTCTTAGTACATCCCAGTCCTCTTCGTGGCAGCCAGGGAATCCGGAGGAGTTAAGGATACTCCCAATTGCATTTTTATGGCTCCCTCCAAATGCCATGAGTTATATAATAGTCATGTTCTGTGCATGGGACTTGCCACCCTCTCACCAGTACGCATCCCGGAAAAGTTTCCAGGAATTCAATGACTTCAGCTTGTCATGGATGCAGCTGCAAGTGTTTTTAGGAACAATGAGGCCAGTTGCCTAACTGCACAGGCTGAGCTTTGCTAGTAATTATTAAAACCTTGATGGTGTTCTGTAAACCCAGAAATACCACATCCTCAGTTCTCATCCCTTAGATGTTCACTTACGCCCAAGAGGGACTAATACACAGACCAATGTTTAGCCTGTACTTCACTAGAGAAGAAAATTTCTGCTCATGGTGTCCTGGTTAACTTATCAGTCAGTTAGTTATAAACTGATACCTCAGTAGAGTGCTCATGGAATTAGAAAATAATAAAATTAAGTGACCTTAAGTACTTCCAATAAGTATGCTGACGTCATGTACTTTCTTAACACTGTTTCAAGGTTGGTTCCTAAGAATCAGAAAGCTGCCTCATACTGCTTTAAGCACAAGTGACAATTTCTTACTTTATTTTTGCTCTTTAATAGACCCTCCCGAGACCTCACTCTTCTGCAGTGAGAAGACAAGCAAGGCGAATTTAGAGAAGTCTAAGTGTTCCTATGTTTCTATACACCCAGTCATTGCCATTATTTAGCGGCGGGGGCAGCAGGCTTCCTCATCATTTTTATCACAGCGTAAAATTGAAAATAGTTAAAAGAACCAACAAGAGTCAAACTACATTGCATCTGCATGACAAATTGTTTATGACTGTCAAAATTATATTTTCCAATGATTTAATAATAACCCTTATGTTGTTAATGTTAAGTGAAAAAAGGATAATACATATTCAACATGACCTGAATTACATACAAATATATGTAGCTCAAGGGATATCAAGAACTCACTGGCAGTAATTTCATCTAGTTGGCATGTTTGATAGATCATTTAAGTATTTTTCTCTGACTTTTCTGTGTTTTTTTGAGTTTTCACAATGAATATTGACTTTTGGACAAATCTTAATTGAGAAATGACTAAGTACCAAAACAAGGATAGGCAATGGATAATCATCACTTTTATTCTCAGGAAAATAGCCAACAAATATGTACTTGACAAACAAATTTTTCCTGTAATTTCCATCTACCAGAAACAATCCAGAGCCCTTGACTCTACTTGCTAAGTTCAAGGAAGTTCTCTTTGTGACTCACAAGAAAACAATAGAAGGAGAAGTGCATATGATTGGAATTTCAGGTCCATTTAAATTTGCATGCCACCAGCAGGAATTGCTTCTTTTGGTGGTCAGGTCAGAGGAAGTGGTCCAAGAATGGACCAGAGTGCTTCACCCATTGCTTTCTTGCTTTTCTCTGCTCACCAGCATTTCCCGCCATCTTTCCTTGTACTGAAGTACATATGCAATTGCATAAACTCTCCAGATGGCCACACTCAGGATCATCTGTCTCACCTAAAATTTGGTCTCTAAAAGAAAATGACAACTTTTCTATAAAAGGCATCTGTGTCGTAGAAGATGCTTTCACTTCCTCCAAAAGGAAGCGAGAGAAGTCCCATGTCTGCTTTCTTTCTCAGTTTGAGCACCTGCAACCTTCTGACACCACCTCATGTGCGACCAAACCATGATTCATGTCTAAGTTTCCCTTCTGGGTTGGCTTGGAGCAGGTCCAGATATTTCTGAATGCTTCTGCATTTCACCTGCAGTCTGAAGTGGGGAGGAAAGTCTGACTGTTTGCAGGGACCGTTCCCTTTCTTAAGTGGGAAAATAGGAAAACCAGTCTGAAAATTGACAGTGGAATAATGGCTAAGTGGGTCAGGGAGCTTTGACTTTTATAGACTAGAATAAACTTGGGACTGGAAAATCTAGGAGGCATCAGTTAGCAAAGTGATAATGTTTTTTTTCTGAACTGTTGATTCTCACTCAACCTGATGTTATGAGAATGTCTTTGTCAGGACTATTTCTTCTCAGAGATAATTCTTCCTCTCAGAATTATTTGTATTCTCACCACAAAAACATACTGGTTTCTTGATTCTTCTTATTCTTGTGGGTAAAAACTGAAAACCTAGGTGTAATTCTGAATATTCTCATTAAAAGCAAAGCCAGAATTTGGCACCTTGAGGCCTTTTATTTCTTTTCTCTATTCACACTTTTTCCCCTTCTCTCTTCTCAGATTCTCAACTTCTTTTCCCCCCTCATAACTATTTCTTTTCTGCTCTTTTTCCTTTTTGCCATTTTTGTACTGAGGTTGGAGGACACCAGTCTGTCATTTAAGGTGATGCCTTCCACTGAAGGAAGAGGAAATACTGAAGTGGCCAAGTCTGTCTTCGGGCTGCTCCTCCCTCAGTTCATGCTACTTCCTTGCTTGTGTTCTCCTACCCATCCAGCTAATAATGATTGAGGGCCACAAGTAGGAACAAATAAATAAATTTATTCTTTCGTCAAAGAGTCAGAGAGAAGCTCTTGCTCAACAAACCTCTTCAACCCTGTCCCATGTGGAGACAAGGTTATATGCTCTTCACCACAGAAGGGGATTGAAGAGGTGGAGTTTATAGGTTTGGGGACTGGGAACGGTGGTGTGTTCCACGACCTGGGAACCTTGGTACCTGGGAGCTGCTTCCTGTTCAATTTTTTTCTGGATGGAAGCTGTCATGGGGGCGGGGGGGGGGGCGGGATGATGATTTAATGTGACATTCTTGACTTTTGTCTCTTCGTCATCTTTATTTTGCTTAGCTAGTTCCCATAGTTCTCCAGGAGAACACTTCAAAGTTGCCATTATTTTCTAATCTAAGGTTTTAAATTCCATTGTCCTCTGTAAAATGTCAGTTATATACCTCTGGTGATTCCTAAAAGTAATCACAATTAAATCAATGATAGCTTTGGTTTGACTATTTTGAGGAAACAGACACACACCAGGTGAAAATATCATGGCAGACAGGACTAATGCTTTGGTATCATTCTCAGCACGGCTCCCCAGGACATTCATGTGGAAGTCTATTTCATCCATTCATTAAATAAATACTTACTGAGGATTTCTTACTTGTCAGGCACTTGTTGTAGGTGCCATTTTTGAGAAACCAATGTTAAATTTTCCAAGGTCATCTCCACAGGGATTAGGGCCAGCACATCGCCCCTCCCATGAACCTCACAGAAGCAATGCCTCTTATATTCCCCTTCAGCTGGAAACAGCATGGAGGGTTTTGCATACAACAGGACTGGAAAACAGTGGGATTTCTCTTATGTCCTCACTCTCAGTTCCCACATGTTTTGTATCATGTTACTTCCTCTTTGAGGAAGATTTGAGGCTGTTAGAAGATTTGTGACTGAGTGGCATTTGATTTTTGTGACTAAACAGATGGCATATTTCATATTTCCCTTATTATTGGGAAACATGAAATCTTTTTTTCATTTGTTATAAACTCTTCAGATGAACTATGAGCAAAGACCAAGCTAAAATTATGACCATATTTCTTTCTACTTGAAATAACCATGAATAGGTTAAGGTGAAAAGAAGCGTGTTAGGTGAGCTAGTTCAGCATTACATGGAAATGGAGTTTTTGCTCCTCCATTGAAATATTCCTATTATCTCTACTACTCTTTTGTCTTCTAAATATGAGAAATTTTTCCAAAGACATGCAAATAACCAACAAGTACATAAAAAGGTGCTCAATGTCACTAATCACCAGGGAAAATGCAAATTAAAAACACAGTCATCCCACAGCTATTAGAATGGTTCACATCCAAAATGACAAGGAATACAAACAAGTGTTTCTTAGCTTACAGAGAAAAGGGCTCTTGTGCTCTGTTGGCAGATGTAAATTGATAGAGACATTATGAAAAACAAGGTGGACTTTCCTCAAACAATTAAAAGCAGAATTACCATTTTACACAGCAATTCCATTTCTGAGTATGTCTCAGAAGGAAACGGAACTGAAAATGCTAAGTTGTAGAGATACTTGCATCACCCTATTCATTAAAATATTATTTAGAATAACCAAGGTATAGAAAAACCTTAGATTTCCGCCGACTGGTAAATGGATAGAGAAATTGTGAGAAGACTATGGAATAATGGGATACCATTCAACCATAAAAAGAAGGAAACCTTGTCATTTGTGACAACATGGATGGACGTTGAGGGAGTCATGCTAAGTGAAATAACTCTGAAAAAGACAAATTCCCTATGATCTCATATATATGTAGAATATGAAGCAACAACAGCAAAGCAAGCTCATAGAATAGATGATGAATGCCAGAGGTACGATGTGGGGAAGTGGATGAAAAGGGTTCAAAAGACATAGATTTCTATTAATAAAATAAACAAGTCCTAGGGATGTAGTATATAGCATGGGTATTATAGTGAACAATGTTCTGTTGCATATAGGAAAGTTGCTAAGAGAGTAAATCTTCAAAGCTTTCATCACAATAAAAAATTGTGTAACTTTGTATGGTGATGAATATTAACTAGATTTATTGTGGTGATCATTTGGTTATATATACAAATATCACTCACCTGAAACTGCTGTACACCTGACACTAAAATAATGGTTTGTGCCAATTGCACTTCAACCTTAAAGAAAAAAGATATACATGTTTTATAAGATACCCGTTGAAATGAAAGAGGAAAAAATGAGATTAAGAGACTGCCCTGAATGGTGGACTGTTCAATTTCTAGATTTTGTTCTGCTGTGCATGGCAAAGATACCATGGCAAGCATGGTATGTGAGCTCATATCTGATAAGCATGGAGTCCATGGAATAGAGGTTTCAAGATTGAAATACAGGCAACATTCTGGTTCTATATGTGACTTTGGGCAAGGTTTGGAGTCTCCCTAAATTTCCACCTTTTCACATATGAAACACAAATAGCATAGATTGCTTTATATTAGATGAGTTGTTAAAAAAGACTCACAACTGTATTCTCTATAAATATCTGTATGATCGAAGTAAGAGCCCTAGATGTGGAGTATGGCTTCTCCAGTAGCTGGTTAGAGGAGGTGAATAAGGCAAGCCTAAAATGCAAAGGACTTAATTCCATCTGCCAGTGAGCACAATTAAAGATGAGAGACAGTAATGGTATGGCAATTAGTTTGTTCTTCCTTTCTCCCTTCAATGGGCTGTTTTGAGGACCAGTGATTTCATGGAATCTGTCTGAAGACATCTGCACAAATAAACAATTGCCTGCATCTTTTCTTCAAGCTCAGCTCAGTAACACAAATCTTCTTTGTGTCTTTCCTTATCTTATCTTCCCTTCGCCCTGTGTTTTCTGCCCTGGGATTGCACCTCCCAATGAAACATTAGTTAGTATAGAGTGTTAAATAATATTATGACATCCCTCTTATCTACTGTATAATACTCCTTGCATTTATTACTGTGCATTTTAATGGACTTTTGTTGAGTTTCTCCTCTAGTAAATCATAAGCTCCTGTGAGAAGAGACTGTCTTTTGTTCAGCATTATATTGCCAGTCTAGTGCAGTGTGTGGTATATAGCAGAGGCTCAATCAACATTTGCTACTATCGAATGAATAAATACATAAAGAAAGCAAAGCCGATCACATTTATCAAACATTTCCCTGATGATGGAAAATCAAGCCAATATTGGTTGGGAATGAATATTCAAGCTGAAGCAACATTATTGTAGGATTTTTGTTTCAATTTACTTCGTTATGCTGGAGTACTCACTCATAGTCTAGCGTGTCCTATTTGTACTTCTTATTATAAAGTAATGTGGTTTTCTGGTCTGGCGGAATTTAAGATGATGTGAATGATGTGGGCCTGTTGTCTTGCATAATAAATAAATTCTAAGAGCCCAGATGGGAGTGTTTCTGGGTGCCAGGAACTTTTGTCTTAATTATATCTGATCTGTTATTTATGGTTCCAGCTCTGCTGGATGGAAACCCATATCCACTTCCATACCCACCTTGGTTTCCATCCCTGCCCACTATCTGCAGCTAGTAAGCCTGCTGCAAAGGGGTCTGTTCTCACTGCCTCCCTTTAAACAAAGGCATGTTTCT
Organism: Solenodon paradoxus; assembly: GCA_004363575.1. Classification (NCBI taxonomy): domain Eukaryota; kingdom Metazoa; phylum Chordata; class Mammalia; order Eulipotyphla; family Solenodontidae; genus Solenodon; species Solenodon paradoxus. The sequence continues at coordinate 77,345 of RJWH01003291.1, read as the reverse complement.
CTTTTCCCTTTCCTTCCCCTTCCTCAAGCTCCTGCATGTTCACCAACAGGGCTTACCTGGACCAGAGTTGGAGAGGAAAGAGGAGTTATCACAGAACTGACCTGTCCAAGTCTGATGGTACAGCCATCGTGCAGTCGTAAAAGACTAAAGAAAGTAGGTCAAGGTGGGGAAAGGGCTTCATGCAAAAAGAAGATACAAAGAGTTTATTTAAAAATTGTAGTCATTAGCCAAATCTGAGCTTAGTTCATAAAAATCAGCCCTTAGGGTTTTCCAAGTTCTGGATGGGTCTTTCTGTCCTTTTTCCTGTGGTCTTCTCTTGAAGCTACATTTTTAACCTCTACCTTGGGAAATCAGGGCATCACAGGGCAATAAAAGTAGCAGAGGATCAGAAATCTGGACTTGGATCCTCATGCTGCTCCTAACCTGCTGGTAACCTGAGATAAATATTTCCCCTCACTGAATTTCTTTATCTGCAAATTGAGAAGGTACTTAGAGAGCCTTTTCAGTGTTTGCATAACATGAGGTCCTTAAGTCAGCTGCCCAACCTGCTTCATTAGAAAGTCATGGCTGTGATCTCTTACTAAAAAAATAATTAAGAATCATTTTTTTCAGACAGACCATGTCATGCACAGTGTTCCATTTTTGCTTCTACCAATATTTCTGGATGATTTGTTTTGTGGTGTGTTTGTCATTTGTGACTCTGGAGTTCTTTTTCCACTGGGGATGTTTGCTGTGGCAATTGTTTTTCTAGTTCATCAAGTTGTCCCTTCAAGATGGTTTTAACTTTTGTCTTCTCTGAGGCCTTATTCTCCTCCAGGACCAGTGTTTATGTTACTTTCTTAGTTTGGAGTCACTGGGAATGAAGACCTCCTATCTGTGTAAACACAGCTTGGGATCTGATGTCTCTTGGAAGTGGGAAGCGCCCTAGTCATTTTTCACAGGAAGTGGGTGGTTTTTCCTCACCTGTAGGTGATGGTTGAGACAGCTTATCTTGATTGCTAGGACAGTTCCATACCCTCTTGAACGCTGTACCCTGGACTAGAGCTGGCTCACCTCCCTCAGCCCTTCAAGTCACTGTACTTCACTAGGAGATCTGACTCAGATCTAAGAAAGACCCTTAGCCTCAGGGAATTGGGTCCCTCCCACTGCTCTGATTTTGAGTTCTTTCTGGCACTCAAAGATTTCCCTTTCTTGGTGTTGAGCTTGAATCTTTGTCTTTGGAGAATGTTTTTGCGCTGGTGTGCCTAAGGTGGAGAGGAGTCTTCCTGTTTCAGCTCAACCAGCCATATTTGTTTTTGTTACAGTGAAGTTTTTCATCAGCATATGTGTGGCCATGCATCTATTGTGTTCTCAGGGCTTTGGGAAATAAAATTTTCAGATATTGTACACCTTTCTTCTCCCACAAATAACACCTTCACTGAAGTTTGAATTCCTTTCTTCAGAGGCAGCATCTTTCCTTCTACCACAGGAGTTCAGGCTTCAAATGTGATATGACTTTCTCCCTCCCTGCAATTTAGGAACAAGATGGAGAACTTCTAGCCTCACAAAATGACAGGAATGGAACTTTTCCAGAGAGAAGGAAGGGGGAAAGAGAGCAACTGGGTGCTGCCTAAATATTCTAGAGAGAGGGAAAGACTAGAGCGCTGTCTTTGTGGAGAAATGTTTGGAGACTACCTTAATTGGCAATAGGACAGTAACAAGGACCATTTCTCCCCCAGTTTCTCCCCCTTCACTTCCATTGTATGCATGTGTGTATGTGCACATGCATGAATGTGAGATTGTGTATGTGGTTTGAGTCTTTGCAAGAGTGCATGCTCAAAGCCATGGGCATCAGGAGAACTCAGTTTGAATCTCAGCCTCATCATTCTCTTGCAAATTACTTCTCTTCTCATCTTCATTCATACAGAGGATAGTATTATGTATGTAGACAATAAACACAATTTCAGCAGTGGAAACTTTCTTTCAAATGCTAGCTTACATGAAAACTAAGAACACAAAAAAAGAGGAACTGCCTCCACGGGAACAAAGTCCTGTGGCTTTGCTTCCTCTTCACCTTCTGCATGAAGCAGACCCCAGGACACAGTGAAAACTGTTAGTTCACTTGTATTTCTACAGCTTCTTCTACTCAGGCACTCTCCTTAGGATGAGAAGAGAAGTTTCCCTAGCCATTGAACTTATGGGACTCAACTGAAAAGGATGGTTTCTCTAAAAACAGGAAGCAAGAGTTGTCAAACTATGAAGCCAGGTTTTCAGACCACACTGTGTTCTTCCTTACAGAACCTTTCACCTCCTTCTGGATGAGTTGTTGGCAGGCAACGGCCAGCTGTTGTGTTGTGCATGGGAAGATGACTAGATTGAAAAGCAGTGCTTCCATTAACCAGCTGTGAGTCATTAGCAAATGATTTCACCACTCTGTATTGCAGTGCTTTATTTGTGAAAAGGGTAATGGAATAATTAGTCAGTAGGAGGTCACTTGTAGTTTTAAAAATATTGTGAGATATGGTCAAATTATTAGTGTATTCATAAAAATGTATTGTGCAAAGAATGAGCCAGGTGTCATTGGCTTTTCCATGGAGATAAGAGTGTAATGTGAGGACAGACATTGAACAGTGATGCACTATATAGAAAGGTTGGTACAGGATGCTAAGGCAACAAAGAAGAGGGTCTCAAGTTAGATCAGGGGTCAGTATTATCCTCCAACTGAGACACAGAGAGAGACAGAGAAGAGAAAGAGACAAAGAAAGAGAGAAAAAGAGAACCTGAGAAAAGATGGGGAGAAAGATAGGCAAACAGTATAGGATGACTACAGATTAAGGAGATGGGTAGGAGCTATAGATTTGTATAATTTTATTTGTGGTCAAAAGAACCACAACTAATTCATTTTCTGATGCACCAAATTGTTGAATAACACAAATTCTTAGTCATTTCTATGTTCTACTTTGCTCCAAAATGTTTGAGCAAGCAATTTGCAAAGATAGATAAAATAGAGAAGATAAAAGATTTAAAGAATGGTGAAAGAAAAATAAGTAGGGATGAAGAGTAGAGCTAGTCATAAGATTCTGCACCAGAGTAACTTAAATTCTTCCTGCTGACAGAGCATACATTTTGCTCTGAACTTGTCAGCAGACAATGTAGAAGGAGTTCTTGTTTCAATGTTCAGTGATGCAATGCACAGTGTTGACAGATGCATACAGAAAAATTGCTGATGAGAAAGTAGTTTTTTAATAATGTTATCTTAAATTAAGCTCCTTGCTTCTGGTGTGTAATTAGAGTGATAATCATATGGAAACCAATTCCACTTAACAGAAGTTAGTTCTCCAGGTCTCCTTTCTTTTCTGCAGTTAAACCATACCTGCCTTGAAAAAATACTTAGTGTTTAACAGGATTTGCTCTAGTATGTTTTTCCTGTCTCTGAATGATGCCAAGCATACACATGAGAATATGCATTTTCAACTAATGGCCTTAAGATCATCTATATGTGCACTTAGGATCTCCCAAACTTATTAGTGTGTGCACTGTATACTTACTTCTTCCTCCGGCCTTGCATGTCTCATCTCATAGATAGAAATGATTAGAATCTATATCTCATAGTATAGTTTTGATAACAAAAAATAATGTGTGCCTAGTCTTTATGTAGTTTATAGTCCATTTTGTGTAAATGAAGACCAGAATCAACCCTTTATAGCAGGGTCACTGTGAGGATTAAAAGAATATATAGTAGAAGCCCATTAGATAGGAAAAGAAGTTTTGATTATAGTATCCTTTATTAAGGGTCTGTGGAAATAGGAGCCTTATTAAACTGCGGGCCCGAATGCCTCTTGGTAGCCAAATTCAGAGAGAACTTTGCTAAAGTTCTAAAATTTAAAAACATATGTACTGTATAAGCAACAATTCATTTTCTCAGTTTTTGACCTTAAAAGTTTCATATTAGCACAAAGATGTACGCACACACATGCGTTTTGCAGCACTGTTTGTAGTAATCTAGAGAAAACTGGAAACTACCTAAATGTCTATCATTGGAGAAATAGGCACATATATTTTGATATATCAAGTCTATGAAACAATTTTAAAAAAGACTGAGATGGATTTATATGTCTAACATGGAAAGAGCGCTAAGAAATAATGATTGGATGGCAAAAAAATCAAAGTATGCAATGATCATTCAGTACGATTCCATTTATATGAATACGAACAGAGTCATAGGAAACAACTGTCCATATTTTTGATAAGTATTCAGATACATATTTATATGCAGAAAGAGGAAATTGACATGCAAGCAAAACTGTTGTTTTCTTTGGAGCATATAAGAAGGAAGTAAAGTGGAAGATTATGGTGAAAGGAAACATTTTCTTACCTATAGTGTATTAGTTTTTAACACTAAGTTTGTGCATATTATAGAATTAAAATAAAATTTTTAGTAACAACTGGGAACAAAGCCTGGCATATGAAGTATCCTGTGTTAATTTCTTTTCTTTGGCATACAATCTCTAAATTGTCTGCCAAGTGAATTTGGATTTATTTATTCATTAATTAAAAAGTATTTATTAAACACATATTTCATCCCAGGCATGTCCTTTGGTGAAACAATTGAGATCAGTTTAAACAAAGATGTTAACAGCTTGGGGAGAAAACAGAAAACTAAACAAGAAGAAATAGTACAACCCAATAAATTCTGATGGATGACATAGAGGTAGCTATGGGGACATGTTATAATAACTCTTAACCAGGTCTGGGGGGCATTCAAAGATCCAGGAAAGGTGAAGTCATAGTCCGTCTTACTCCACATGAATTGTCAGTAATCCAAGTGGTCAGAGAACAGATGAAAGGAGAGCAAGAATTGATAAAAGATTGAGGCAGAATAGAGTCAAAACTGATGTGATAGTTATGGCAGTCATGATCCTTCATGATTTCTTTACAAAACCATTAGTGAAGCAGAACTTCAGAAATTTTTGGTTTTTTGCTCAAGAACAATGTTACAAAATAGGATCAAAGACAATTTAAAATCCCCCTTCAGTCCTGCTTCAAACTCACTGATTGACTTGTCTTATCTCCGAGGTGGGTCCTTCCTGAGATAACTCATGAAAATGAAGTAGGCATTTGGAATCATGGAACAGACAGATATCAAATTTTATAGAGACAGCAGACAAAATATAAACTGTAGTACATGAAGTGAAAGTACATCGTGGATGGGTGAGAACAGGGAGGAAGTCAAATATCCATTTCCGGCCAAGAGTGTAGCTGGTTTAGGGAACAGTGTTTCCTGAGGAAGCCTGTAATCCCTGACCTTGTTTCTGAGGCCAAAGTTCCTGCCTAGTCATTAAGAGGTTTCAGTCATGAAAATTAACCTGTGTCACTCTGCTTTTCTTTAGGGCTTCTCCTGTCCTTATCCATCCGTCCTCTTTGCTCACTGTGAATTCACAACCTAGAATCTGTTGTTTTGGGACCCTGTTTCCGGCCCCAGGGGACTTTATGATCCCACGGATGAGACTCTTGGCACCTCTCAGGCATAGATAAAAGGTACCCCGTAACTCTCCTGGCTATGAGTAACTGCTGCTGAACCCAACACGATTAGGGTTCTCATATCCATTATCCTGACAGCTTGCTGGTCAGTACCAACTCTTGCACAAGTAGAAATCCAAGGCCAGGAGAATAGAAAATTTGTTCCAAGCAGTGAGCAAATTGGAATGAGCAGTCTTGCAAAGAGGTCTCTACTGAGTGCTCATGGTCCTGGCGCCAGGAGCCAGTTGGCTCTAAGACAAAGCATCTCAAGTCATAAAGCTCAGGAAAATCATAGAAAAGCATACTTGTTTTCCACTGCGAATGACCAAAACTGAAGTCCTATAAATCCATAACAAGGAAAGTAAATGGAAGAAAACCTTTGCTGTTCCTAACTGTGCAATAGACCTGTAGATGGGGATCTTATTTGAAATGACTTCTTTAATTTTAAATAGATTCTGTGAACCACTAATATTGCACCTATTTACATCTAGAAAAATTTAAGATTTTTAAAAATTTCATTGAAGGAATATTGTATCACAGCATTATACAGGTATAAGTTGTAAATTAAGATTGTTTTAAACTCAAGGAGCTATAAGACACAGAGAAAATATCTGTTTCTTCCTCTCCTTGATTTTTTTCAAGGCATGTTTGATCTCCTTGTTTCTCAGGCTATATATAATAGGGTTTAGCATAGGAATCACAGCTCCATAGAATACAGACACCACCTTATCTTGGTCCTGTGTGTTGCCAGTACTAGAATGAAGATATGAAAAAAGACCAGAGCCATAGAAGAGAATCACTGTGGTCAGGTGAGAAGCACGGGTGTTGAAAGCCTTCATTCATCCCTGGGTTGAATGGATTTGCATAACAGCAGCAATGATGTAGACATAAGAAATCAAGACAACAATAGCAGATGTCCCACCCACTGAGCACACAACAAGAAAGTTTACAGCCTGGCTGAGGAAGGTACTGGAACAAGACAAGACTAGCAGGGGTGGCAGGTCACAGAAAAAAATGGTTAATGACTCTTGGCCTACAGAAGTGAAGCTGAAATACAGAGCTGGTTTGAACCAATCCAGTGAAGAATCCTCCAGCATATGCAGAAATGGCCATCCTCACACAGAGGGTGGGTGACATGAGGACTGTGTAGAGCAGAGGGTTAGAGATTGCAGCATAGTGTTCATAAGCCATGGCTGCCAGGAGACAGCACTCAGCGCCTCCCATCCCAATGAAGAAGAACTGAGCAGCACAGCCTACAAAGGAGATGGTGTTCTGCTCTTTGAAGAAGTCGGTGAGCATCTTAGAAGTTACAGAGGAGGTGTATGAGATAGCAACAAAGGACAAGTTACCAAGGAAGAAATACATTGGAGAGTGGAGGTGTGGCTCCATCCTTATCAGGACAATGAGACCCAGGTTCCAAGCTAGAGTCATGAGGCAGATACCAAGAAACAACACGAAGAGGACAGCCTGCAGCGTTGGATGCTCTGAAAATCCCAGAAGAACAAAACTGGTCATCGTGCTGATATTTCTTCCCATCATCATGGAGCTTCTCTTTGCTATCTTCAGAGACACCCTGATGGAGAGTCCTGAGACAGTGAAAATCCAGTTGAAGAAACCATTTTGTTCTATCATGGAATTCCAGACGCTTGGTCAGACGAGACTGGGAGGAAATGTCCTACATCTCTATCTAATGCAGAATTCATCTCTATGTCTATTGGATCTTTCCTTGAGTTCATTTTCACACTAATCTGATGCATTCATTTATGCAAAAGTGACAGGTCCCTGGATAGACTGGAGTTTTTCAGTTACTTGGATCATCACCTTCCACATTACCATTTCACTGAAGGACATTATTAGTGGTGCTTGGACTAAATATCACCCCACCTCTTTCTTCTCAGTTGTTCCAAGCATTGTGGTTGTATTACTGAGTCACTCAGATTTGAGCTAGATAATCTTTCCTTTTTAAAAGAAAATAAATATGCCAGAATGGAAAGTTGCCAAAAGGGGAAATTTGGTGTTTCATATCATCGTAATTTATTCTGACCAAGTTTCGTGGAGTCAAGGTATTCTTTCTCCTTTAAACAATGGATTGAAGCACACGGAGTCATGATAATTTGCTGTCCCTTTAAAGACTAAACAGTAGGGTTTAAAGATGTTCAAACAGTGAACTGTTAATGCTCATATTGCAGAAATATTATCAACTGATTAAGCTTTGTACCAAGTATTTGATCACTCTAAAGACTGATGATGCTGAAAGTAATCAAATGTTATTTTTCATTCTGGTCATTGCACCATTATCATGCAATTTAGACACTCTTGCTTTATTTTTTAATCTTACTTATTATTTTTATCACACTCTGTTCCAGTTCTGGGTCTCAAACCCAAGTCCTTGGGCTTAACATAGGATGCACCTCAGCTGCCTCAGCCATCTGCACCAGCTGTTGTGCTTAAAATGTTATTCTAAAGTTCCAAGCAGTCACCATGTGCATGAGACAGAGAAGAGATAGATGAACCACAGCACAGACTGACAGTAGCTCTGAGAGGAGATATGTTCATTGACCTGGATCCTGAGCATAGGCCGTGAAAACTTCCGAGAGGAGATGGGTTTGAGGAGGACTCTAACCAGAAGTGAGAGTATCAGGGGTGAGGAAGGGTGGGTGGATCAGAGAGATGTACATTTACAATTGGAAAGTATTTGGAAAAGCAGAACCTAATACTGAGCATCCTTAATGGTGAATAGAAGATAATAGAAATCTAGTTTTGAGGGGCAGTGTGGGTTGGAAAAAATGTGAAAGATTCTCAAAAGCAAAGATGACAAAGACATTTGTATATATGCAAATGTTATGTATGCATAAATATAGATATACTGATATAAAGGTGTGACTATTCTTATTTAATTTCAATCTTCTCTCTACTTCTGAACTTCAGTCCCTTTGTAGACTGTTGTTCTTTTGCTTGTATAATTGATGGTTTTGCTAATTGTCTTTCTCCCTCCACTCCCTCCAGAATGCAAGTTTAAGGAAGACTGGGGATTTTCAGAAATTTTCTCTTTTATTTTCATTGGAGGAACCTTAGCACCTAGACCAGTGCCTAGCACATAGTAGGTGCTCAATAAGTACTTGCAGAATAAACACTATGTTAAGGAGTTTGGTCTTTCTCCTATAGACAAAAGGGAAAATATGAAAGTTTTCTTTTGTGTTTGTTTTACTTTTTTCTCTATACAGAGGTAACTAGTTGCCAAATATGTGTCTGACGCTGTAAACGAGAGCAGTGTGGAATCAGTGTGAAAGATGGATAAATATGAAAACAGACTGAGACAGAAAACTAGAAAGGTGCTTCAAAAGCCAAGAAAAAAGCTGGTGATGATTTGAATTCAGACAGATAGGTTTGGAAATAAGTGCCCCTTTGAAATGAAACTGGCATTCATTTTCCTGTGTACCAAGCAAGAGCGACCATACAGAACCAGGCCATTAGTCCTATTTCTCACATGTATAGTTACTGGCAAAGGTATATTTTAGCAAGATGCATCATAATCTGTGGAATATGATCTGTTACATTTTAGAGTGTGATAAAGCCAATTTTCAATTACTATACATGCTTACTACACCAATAACCTGGTTGTTATCATCTGAATTAAGGTTAAGATATAAAAATAGGTTAGATGACAAAGGATATAGAAATAGATTACGTGACAGACATTGCATTTTCTTACAGGAATAACTTTACATCTATGCTAAGTAATAAAATATTCTTTTTTATTTTAACATATGTGATTTTTCACTTTCTAAGGACCACTGCTGCTTATTTGTATAGTTTTTCAGAGTTCATGCGGCATTTGTACAGCCATTGTGTTATTTATCCTAAATAGTGCTTTGGTATCAGAACCCATCTCTAATTTTGACATTGATACCCACTAGCTCATGGCCTAGGTCAAGCCAACCCATCACTCTTAAATCTCCTCTTTTGATTTCCTTCAGCTGTAAAATAGAGTCAAGAATAGTACTACCTCAGAGGTTGTAAAGATTAAATGAGATGTTATCACATGTCGGAGAAAATTTCTTTAAAAAGAGAAAGGGAGGCAGGTGTGAATAAAGCCAGCAAAGCGGACAGAAAAGAAGAGGACGAAGAAGCATGTTTATTTATTTGTTTGTTTATTATTGGTTGCTTCCCCGGGTCCTGAGTTGCACACCAGGATCCCTGGGCTTTAGGGCTTTACTTGGTCTACACCCCAGCTGCCAACTGGGTGCCTGAGCCACCAGGGTGCACCAATTTCTTTTTATTACTTAACAAATGATCAAACTGCAAAGATTTAGACCCAGGTCTACTTTATCCCTAATCCAGGGTCTGCTTTCCAGGTACCTGCTGTCTAAACACAGGAACCTGTGTTTGTACATGGTAATAATGGCTACATCTACCATATGTCCTTACCTTCTGTTCTTGCCACTATTTCTAGTAACATGGTGAGATTTTGTAGTTGATTTGTATTTTATTTATTTTGTACCACTTACTAGACTTTGTATTGCCTTTGTTTTTTGACCTCTTCTGTCTGTATCCTTAACTGTAATGTCTGAGACTGCATTATCACCTCAGTGCCTTACATACTGCCTGGTGCATAGTGAACACTGAGTAATATTCACTGCATGAGCTCAGCTGACATTTCCATAAAGTACATGTTCCAGACAAAAAACTCATTGAGGTTATAAACACTCAACAAATTATTAAGTGATAGAGTCAAGATTCAAAGTCAGATACTTTGATTTCAGAGCCTGTTTTCTACCTTGAAGGCTATGGAAAAATCTGACGGTGAGTCTGGGCAATCATAGGGGCATATTATAGGTGTAACTGCATTAGATATGACCCTTTTCCTACTCAACTGACAAGACAAGACTAGTGATATGGAACCTGAATTCTGAAAATCATCATAAGAGATTTCAACTCCTTGACTTGAGAAGGTCCACTTATATTTGAATAAAGTCAAAATTACATACTAAGATAAAGAAATATGAAGTTCTAGTGTGATAAGACTAGCATGTAAGAAAAAATGCGTTTTCTGATTTCATCAATGCTTTCTCCTCATCTGCACAATGCTTGACTTACTGTAGGTACCCAATTAATATTTATTAATTGACTATATAAAATGGTTATAAACTGCTTATTATATAAACATTGTAAACTTTCCTTAATCCAAAGTTACTAGAGGTGTCTTATTTTAAACACTGCATGGATATACAGGAAATTCTTGGGATGCATCTAAAACAATAAATGATAGAATATCAGAGAGAGAATTCTGTTATCCTTGTCTTTCTCTATTATAGATAGATCTATATAAAAAGATAGTGAGTACTGTTGGTTGATATGAGAGGTGAAATTAGCACTCTTTCTGTTTCTGCTTTACCTTAGTCTAAAACCTGAATCTCAATGATAATTAGAGAGGAACCAAGGAAACTGTATATTTTTATTGCATGCACATTTGTGCACGCACACACTCATGAGTCCAGAATAGCATAAAAAAGAACTAGGCTTATACTAAAAATATACTGATTCAAGTCCTGTTTCTCCCACCTTTTTGCTGTGTGTTCTGGAAAAAAATTATTTGCCTTTCAGAATCTTAAATTTCTCATTTCCTATCTATACAACAAATAGAATAGGTAGATTACTGTTTTCTAGTTCACTTTCCTTCTATATTTCTTTCCTTATTTCTATTTGAAATAACAAAACATTCAAAAAATAAAATTTTTGCAGTATTCTCAAAATATAAAGTATGTGATGCTCATCTCCTCTGGTTAAAGTTAGAGCAGTATGGAGATAGGATCCTGACATCTTGCTTACTCCACTCGTACCCTCCTTCAACTGTCTTGCTAACTCTCCAATTCTATGATCCTAAAATTGCCAGAAACCATTCTTAAGGAAAGGAAAAGAAAAGGGAAGTCTCACTTATCCTTAAACTCTGGGTTTCAGTCAGATGTCTAAGACCAGATGCAGAGCAAGAACAAAATCCATCTCTGCTAACACCTGGAGCACCAGGCTTAGACAAAACAGTAAATACGATTTGTATGTAGCTACTTTAAATTAGTCACCAAGGGAAGGACTTGATGGGGCTATAAGGAAGGACAGTTACCTCCTAGGTACCGTTGGATTGTGGAGTGTAACACCTGCCAGAGAGCACCTATTAGCAATTTGGCTGCATTTCTGGGCTCAGAGGTAAAGAGGATGCCATCTTTGGTTGTATGAAGATGATTTCCATTGATCTTTCTTCCATTATATTCTTAGTTCCTGGTCTGGTTCCAATAAGAGGTCCCAAGAGGCAATGAAAGCCAAGAGTGGATTTTAGCTTCAAATAGGTAACTATTTCAAACAACATCTGCTACCTTTGTAAAAACATTGTCTATTTTGCTATTTTGCAGTAGTTCTTCAATGAAAATAATATCTTTTGGATGACTCCAAGGGTTGGAAGTAAGGAGCCTAGGAAAGAGGATGAGAGGGAAAAGGGGAGAGATGGAATGAGAGACAAAGAGATACAGAGAGATGTGTTTAGGAAAACAATAGGACAGTTCAAAAGTTAAATGAGTATCCTGGGAAGGAGTAAATTCTTCAACTTCTCCACTACTGGAAGTAAATAAGAAGATAGTATACTTGACAGTGAAGAGGTTTATGATCAAAAGAGAGCCTGAATTAGTTGGCTTTATTGGGCTCCTTAAATTTTAAGATTCAGGATTTTATAAAAAAAAAAAAGAGAGAGAAAGATAAAAGAAGACAGACGGACACTACCTTTTTTTGGTTGTGTTTATTGGGCTTTTGCATATTTTATTTCATAATGTTCTCACAGCAGTTCTCAAATGAAAGCATTCTTAAACACATTTTCAGATGAGAAAATGGAATTTAGAAGTGTTTGCCAAAGGTCACACACAGAGAGCTTGAGGCAAAGCTGGGATTTACACTAAAATCTTTCTTCCAGAATATGAAGTCCCTGCCCCATCTACTACATTCCACTTTCCCCCTAATAAGACATGAAAAATATATGACAACGGGGAAAAAAAATCACTTGATAGACCTCATTTTTCAAAAGATCTCTGTGCAGGAAGTTTAAAAGAAAAATGACCTTTTGGTGTTTGACTAGGGCCAAATTTCCTGTGTACACATTTTGTTTATAATTGATCAAATATCCAACTTGCAAAGACTTGAAGTCTATTTGTGCAGCTTACAGAGGGACATGCAGGGCAGAGGGGAAGTGGGCATTGTGCAAACCCACAGGACACTGCGGCTTCTTTCAAGGATCTGTGAGCCATGGCAGCCACACCCTGTTTATCTTGGATCTCTTCAGCTTGCCTCCAGATGAGAAAAATCTGCTTCAGTTTCTCTTCTCCATCTACAAATTCCACCTACCTCTCTTATACCAGGGTCATCATCTTCCACTATGAAACTAAAAATTCATGCCCCCTCCTCGAATTCTTAGTCTTAGATCTACATTCTTGAGGTCTCTCTAAGGCTCAAAACTGGGGAGGACAGTCACCATGGCCAATGTGGTAGTTTGTATGCAATTAGTTTTTCAGATTAAACGCACACACACTCACATACACACACACAAGTAAAAACGAAACAAACCGCTGGTTTCTTATTGTTATTGTAGAGTGAAGGGTATGAGGATAGGACACTGAGAGACTGTACTTTTTTTATTTTCTTAATTCTTGCCTCTCTCCTTCTATCCCTCCCTCACCCCCAAGGCAAATTTTCAGAAAAGTCTCCTTTTCTTGTCAATATTTGCAGAAAAAAAACATCACCAATGGAATCACAAAGTCTTTTGGATTCTCCACCCCACCCCTTTGTGTCAGGCTGGCAATTCATGACCTGTCAGTCTTCTAACTAATTTTTTGCTTCCAGGTTTGCTTCAATTCAGTCTTCCTCCTTGACCTGCAGATGGACCCCCTAAAGCACAGCTCCAATCATGGAATGCCTTGCTGGAGAATACCGATTCATTTGTTGTATTTATTAATAGCTTGATGACATCCAAATTTTATTCCTGATCTTCAAAGCCCTCCCCACCTAGGGATGCTTGGTGAACATGGCATGAAAACAAAAGAGGGAAAAAACATGAACTAAAGGCCATTGAATGTGTGAGGAGGGGGAAAGTTACAGTCCTCTTTCTAGCACAGTGAAGAGAAGCCCATTAATCATGTGTGATATGTGGGTTGGAGCTCAGCACATATTTGAGTAAAGCTAGGAGCTAAAGAAAATGAGATTCTGGTTTAGCAGTGAAAGAAGAGAAAGCTATGGACAAGCAGGCACAGTGTCTGGCAATTTTAAGTGAAAGAATTCTCAAGATTAAGGAAACTGCGGTATTCCCTGGTATTCTAGCATATAAGGCCAAGAGATGTAATCCATGTACATCCTAGAGCTCAGGTTGGAGTTCTAGGGCTGGGGGAACGACCGAGACGAACAACTAAATAAATGCATGTTTCTTCTCTTTCTTTCTGCTTGCCTGCCTACTCACCTTCATTCCTGACTGTACCTTTCCGTTTTAAAAAAAAAGATTGGGGGAACTGGAATGGGGTTGAAGACTGAAGGAAAGGCCATGGAGAGGACCACTCTACAGCAGCATCTTCTTGCTGATCTTACCAGATCACAATCAGTCATGGCAGAGCCTAATCTAAGCCCATGTCTCTAATCATCTCTAATTGTCTCTAATCACAAGAGAGGAATGAAGGCTGCAGAAGAACACAGAGGCAAGCAGTAAGGGAAGCACAAGGGCCCAGAATCTCAAAGAGACCTGCTTCAATTGGGAGGGGATGGCACACAAGAGACAGCTATAGGATTTCATGCTTTTGCTTAAAGCCCATCTTATCTGCCATTGTAAATAGTTATCTCAGCCACTAAAAATGACATAAAGGCTTATTTATTTTTTCTGGATCCAGGATAAAAGGAGATGGTGTTCTCAGCAATCTCTTTGCCATCTTAGACCTGTAAATCAGCATGGAGAAACCTAGAAATAGTGCTCAACCACATGTGTTGAGCAGATGTGACCCTCAACCTGGTGTCTATTGTAGATTCTTTCAAGAGACTGATATACTTCAGTCCTGTTTGGAAAGAGAAGAGCCTCTTCTGGGAAGTCACATTCCTGTGGTATCCCTTGCTGAGAGATCTCACCCTAAGACTTTCCTAAAGAAGCCCTTTTGAGACCAGGAGCAGGGGCAAGTATACAACCTTCGTAAATCATGTGTCTAATTAACTACCATGCTTTGCAGCCCTGAGTTGTTTCTTAAAATGGACCTGAAATTGATCCAGAGTTGACGTGACTTGGAAAATGTGCAACCAACCACCCTGAACTTGTTAGACCTGAAATCAGTAGGTTGTTAGTAGGGCTCAGTTTCAAAAATGGGTAGCTGTGCAGGGAAGCAGGCGGTTGGGTTGATAAGTGTTCACTGGAGTGGGCTATCCAGCTGTGTCCCAGATGGTGAGAAGGGCCTTGCCCCTGAGAGGCTATAAAAAGCCACATGAATAGAGGAGACTTTATTCCATGTGGATATTTATGGCTGGGAAGGTAAGAGGAGAAGAGGAGAAAGAAAGCAGCTCTGTTATCAAATATTTGTTTATCGCAATCATTAGTCTTGAAAATCAAAAATTAGTCTTGAAGGTGTGTTAGATGTGGCCGATAGAAAGACAGGAGGGGAAAACCCAATGAAGTCGCTTTGTGAATGGTCTCTCTTTTATCTCTGAGATCTCCAAGATAGTACTATTTTCAAGTTGATCAAGTTTGGGCAATCACCAAAGCAGTAACCATACACAGTGAAGAATGATCTGTGGCTTGGCTACCATTTCTTATTTCTCCTCAAGATCAAATCTCAAGATGAATAACATAGGAGATATTTTTGCATTTACTTCTCCTCAAAATGATTATTTAATTCTTGTGCAGGCTTCTCAAGTGAACATTCACTAAGGGCAACAAGAGAAATAAATTGCATGGTTTTAAGGTTGATGTCCCTCCAAATTTCTTGGCAGTATACCACCTTGACCTCTATACCTCCACTGATTCCAAAGTCTAAGCCACCCCAGTCCCATGATTTGGGAGCCACATCCCAGATTTCACCATAATGGGAAATTGCTTAGTTCTAAAATCTTAAGCTCTCAAAGTTTCCTTTACCAACTTCCTGTTTTTCTACTCTGCAACTCTCAGTAAATCTATTTTTGGTTTTCATGACTTCTTGCTCCTTAAACATTTCCAAGTTCCTAAGTCTATCACCCTGGCTCTAAATTCTTCCTATACCAGCACCCCTTATCTTTTGCTTCTTTTTCCAGTATTATTCCCAGATGTGCATTGATGATAGGATCAGCTATTTAACTGTGGCCTCCAACCCCACAAAGAGAGTTACTGCTGCATAAAATCCTCCCTTGGCCTTTAGTTGACTCCATATCTTATTCCTCATAGTGCCCCCAAAATAACATTTTTTATTGCTGCATAATGAATTAATACAAATTTAGCAGCTTAAAACACGGACATACAGCCCCTCACAGTTCTGCAAGTAAGAACTCTGAGAACAGTGTAACTGGGTTCTCTGCTCACTGTCTTCCTCCTGAACAGGGTAAGAAAGGGTATTGGACTTCCTTAGCTTCACCTGCCTCTAGAAACAGAATGTCACCCCTGTTTTGCATCTTGGGAAGTAGGAAAAGAAGAGACTTTAGTGTCCCTGTGGCTGATGAAAAGTAGTAGGTTGAAATTACTTGGAAAAAGTTTGTTACTTAGTTTGAGGAGGAATTTTTCTGATGTCAGAACTTTCTTGTTTCTATCCAAAGATCAAATGGATGGAGAGGTTGTTAACTACTGAGATAAAGAGAAATAGTGTAAAATATGCACTGAGCAGAGGTGTGTGTATTTTCACTTTTTTCACACATGCATCCAAGATATTTGAACGGATAATCCCAGCTGAAGTAGCAACTATGGGAAAAAGAGTGTCCTATTTGGACCACAGTGGGAGGCGTGTTGACCTTCTGTTCCCATGGGTGAACTTGTGAGCATGCACACATGGTCTGCTGTTTCATTTTAAGTCACCTCAGCCAATGAGAGTTAAACTTTGACTTTTTCTCATCTCTAAGATGAGGAGCTCATAGCCAATATGTCATAAAATCAATGGCTTGTATATATAAATTGTAAAAAGTCACACTTCAGAGAAAATCAGTATTATCATTATCACTAGCCAGACTTCTGCCCCGTTGTGTTTACTTTTTCAGTTACTATAGAGTCTTAGGATATGCCTCCCTCTACTGGTTAAAGGAAATCTAGCAGAGTTCATATTTAGGTCTCATAGTATTATCTGTAAAACTTTGTTACATTTTATGTGGCACTTAAAGAGTATTTTGATTGTCTTTATGGCCATTTAGCATATTCTTGACCATGATATGTAACGTTAATCAGTAGAAGACATATTTTAAATGTATAAAGAGCGATAGATGTTTCAAGGAAGTCTGTGGTGAATCTCTCTATTTCTACTTCTGAGCAAAGGGACTGCTCCTCCTCCCCCTCCTCAATTTCTCATTTGGCTCAGTTCTGTCCCAAGAACATTGAATTTTCCAGTATTTATCATGTTGGCAAATGACATATCTGGACCGTATCACAGCACAACAAGTGGGGAAATTGCTAGAACTCTGGTAGTGTTTGTTAATCATGGTTTTACCAGAACCTGAGGTCCAAGACTGTGCAGGACTCTGCAGAGATCAAACAAGTGTAGATGGTTCTTAGTTTGTGTGTCCTCTTCCGCTGGTTATGGAGAAGAGCAGTTTCTTTAGTATTTACTTATCTTTGACTTTACCCAGGTACAGAGAGAAGTTAGTGTTTTCATTGACACTAAAATTTTTCTGAGGACCTTTCATTTCCATGGCTGGCTTCCTTTTTTTCTCTTTGATGACTGGTTCACTAAGGAGCACTCACCACAGAAATGGTGCCTTCCCAAGAACCTTGGCTTTTCTTGTGCAATTTCCATGATTTTTCTTTAAAGAGTTATATTGAGATAGAATTCACATATTATAAAATTTACCCACTTTAAGGATGCAACTCGGTGACTTTGAGTGTATTCACAGAGTTTCACAAACGTGATCACAATTCAATTTTAGAATACTTTCATCAAAAGAAAGTACACACCCATGAGCAGTCACTTCTCATTTCTTAGCACTCCCTCACTCTCAGGCAGCCAAAAATCTATTTTCTGCTTCTAGTGTAACGGGTTTTCTGCTACTGTTTTCCTCCTGAACAAGGTAAGAGGATCTGCCTCTTCTGAAGATTTCATTAAAATGGAATTACATAATATGACCAGCTCTTTGCAAGATTCATCTGCGTTGTAGCAGGTGTTAGTGTTTCTTTCCTTTTCATAGTCCAAGAATATTCTGTAGTATGGATATATTAAAACTTTTCCTTTTGACACACCAATTCTCAGCGCTTTGAGTTGACAGCACTTCTTCATTTGAGGAGGGGGTATCTCTTTCTAGGGGGGGGGATTTAACTTTTTAAACTATAGTTAGTTCTAATAGTCCTAGTTCTCTCCTGAGAATTCTAATATCTGAAGATTTTGCCAGTGTGTTAATAGGAACTATTTTTTCCCCCTTCTTGTTCTCAAGAAGACTTGATTCCATGTAGAGGCTTGTGATTTTATTTTATTCTTTTTATTATGAGTTGCTTTTTATGTTCTTGAACATAATCTGTCAAAATTCTTACTTGCACAGCTTGTGAAGTGTGTCAACATTGTATATGAGAAAGATCATTGGCATAGTGCTCAGCTCCATTCTCTCCAGCCTGCACTGAAAGAATATGTAAGTGGCAAACGTCGAGGAACTGAAGACTTATATAAAAATGAACATATTAATTGATTTGTGAGGTCATTGTTGACTTAAGAGAGAAAAATCAACCTTGAAGACAGACAGAACGTCAGAATTTGTGTGGGGTTGAGCCTGTCCTGGATTTAGATGGGTTGACTTACTTGCCAGACCATCCGTGAGGTTGAATAAGGTTAAATGCATTTCTTTTGCATAGTCTAGAATAAGGTTAAATACATTTATTTTGCATAGTCTAGAAACCTTCAGTCACCAGGTCGTTAGCCTACCAGTCCTTTAACATTGTCAATGGGAAAATGCTCTCTTCTTAAACCTCTTAAGGGCATTTTTGATTTCCTTGTTTCTCAGGCTGTAAATCAAAGGATTAAGCATGGGGATCACCATTGTATAGAAGATGGATGCCATCTTGTCATATCCCAAAGATTTGTTAGAGCTGGGGTGCATGTAGACAAAGAGTCCAGATCCAAAAAAGAATGTCACTGCTGTCAGGTGAGAAGCACAGGTGTTGAAAGCTTTGAATCTGCCTTCAACTGAGCTAATCTTCAGGATAGTGACAATGATATAACCATAAGATATCATGATGATTAAGACAGATACCACGCCAAAGATCACTGCTATCACAAACTTCATGATTTGTAAGAAAAATGTTTCAGAGCAGGATAGAACTAATAACTGAGGCAGGTCACAAAAGAAATGGTTAATAATATTGGGTCCACAGAAATCAAGCCGAAGTAAAGCACATAGTTGGATCAGGGCGCCAAAGACACCTGTTAGATAGGCTCCAACCACCATCTGCACACAGAGGGTGGGAGACATGATGGCTGTGTAGAGCAGAGGATTACAAATGGCGGCATATCGATCATAAGCCATGGCTGCCAGGAGACAGCACTCAGTCAGACCCAGGCTAGAGAAGAAGAAGTATTGCATGGCACACCCCACAAAGGAGATGGATTTAGGTGTCTGGAAAAAGTTTGAGAGCATTTTTGGTGTAGTAGAAGTAACATAGCAGAAATCTAAGAAGGATAAATTACTGAGGAAGAAGTACATGGGTGTATGTAGGTAAGAGTCCATCATAATTAGGATGATGAGGCTCAGGTTCCAGATCACTGTCAAGAGGTAAGTCCCCAAGAACACTGTAAAGAGAGCAATCTTGAGGTTGGGGAAATCTGAAAATCCTAAAAGGATGAATTTGATGACTGTTAAATTGTTCCTTCCTCCACCCATTATCTTGAAGTTGCTTCAATCTGCAGAAAGATTCTTGGATTAATGATCGACTACTTTAATACTATGAAAATTATTTGTTTGTGTATAATTTCATACTTCTGGACAAAATTACTACAATGAAGATAAATTATTAATAATATAAAATTATAAATACTCTTAAAAACCATTGAGAATCCTATTTCCCAACTACTTTTAGTTTTTTGGCATACACTTTTACAAATGCACACACATACCTATGCTGTCATTAGGATGCTGTCAAATTATTGCCTAAAAATCATAGCAAAGTACATAAATATCAAGATTTTCTGACCATATTCTTAGCCGTCCCTTTATCAAGTCTTCCATAATTATTTATCTTTAATCTTGATAATCTTACAGGTAAAAATTTTTTTACTGTTTTTTATTTGCATTTATTGATTTGCTCATATATATTTTTACCCATTGTCTAGTAGGTTATTGTTAGGCATGATAAGTCTTCTTCAGACATTTTTCTGAATCTTTAAAAATTTTATTATTTATTATCAATAGTCTTTGTGTTGTATTTTACAACACAGATTTATTTTATTTTTAGGTAGTCAATTTTCTGTAATATGGTACAATACTGAAAAAGATTTCTTAACACAATTCAAAAGGCTCCTATATTTCTTTTAGCTCATTTGTATTTTTATATTTACACTTAAAAGACCCAGAGCACTCATTTGCATGCAGTGAGGTATACATCTGAGATCATTTTGGTTTTGTTTTTCCAGACTGATTGCTATTTGTCCTAACACAATTAATTAAATTACTTCTTCACTGACTAAAGTCACTTCTAAAATGAAGATGTTCATGGATTTTCTACTCTATTCAATTTTTAATCTATCAGTTCATATGCCATCTGTTCATTCCTGCACAAAGTTTTATCATTAAAATTAATTCTAGTTTATTAATAAATAATAGAAAATTTTAAGAACTGGTAAGAAAAATGTCCCCTTAATTTTTCATTCTGAGATAATTTTGATCCATCTCATATTTATGTCTTTGGAAGATCTTTATGATGAACTCAGGTAAATAAATTTTATTGTATTTCATTCTTACAGTAATTTGGAGGTTATTTCTTCCTTGCTAAGTTTTTTTTTATAGCAAGTTAAGATTAAACATTTTTAATAAATATATTAAGACTATCAAAGTTGACTGAAATACCTGGGTCCATTGATATGTTGTCTAGATCACCAGCTCTGTCCCTATATTGATATGGTTTCTATGTGTGTTCAGTTTCCTCATGTGCAGAATTAGATAGTTTAGCTATTTTTATTGTGCTATATGGACTTTTTGTTAATGCTAGAGGCAGTAGTAATTATCATAGGAAAGCACATTGAAAGTAGAGTGATCTAGTATTCTACAACATTTTTAACACCTGAAGAGGAGGATCATTTAACCACTTGGAAAAGGAAAATTATATTGACTCAATATCATCTATCAATGCTCCCTGTGAGGTTACAACAAGGCACAGAATGTGTTCCTACAGTTAGATCTGAATTTTTATATGTTGGAACACTTTCAGAGGAGATAGGAAGACTCCATTGACTGACTTTATAATGAATTTATATTTAAAAAAATTAAAGATATCTTCAGAAACACCTAGGTATTGTGGTATTTCTTTGGGTTGCTTTGTTGTGGCTCTTGAAGATACAAGTGTTCTGGAAATCCTAAAGCTATAAAATTATTGTCAAAATTTTACAAAATGCTTTCAGTGAGGTTGAGTTGTTTTTGATCCTATATGATTGACATCTCTTAGTTTAAAATTTTTAAATGACAAGATAGAAATGGTAAAATTTTATATTTTTCTAGCTCACTGATAAGATAAAATAAAATATTTAGATAGTGATAATGTGATTAAACCACCCAACAGTAAAGAAAAATTATATAGCTTGAAAACTTAATGAAAGAATATTTCTTACTGATCTATATTTTACTTCATTTCTTTTTGTTTCTCATTTTGCTTCCCATTTCTCATTCAAAATCAAACATATGACAATAAAAATTATTGACTGTCATTAGAAATGAGGCCCCAAATAGTAAAGTAAATGAACTTGTTTCACTTTCCTTCAGGTACATGAAAAAGGTTGACTGGCAAGAAGCCAGCAATCTGGCCTCCTGGGAAGTTAACAGGACAATATTTGAGCAATAAACTGACTGAAACTTTAGTGACAAAATTCTTTTAGAAAATTATACTGTGGAAATTCATCGCAAAGGAGGTGAAAGACACTGTAAACTATAAAAAATAGAAGACAGAAGAGATGAAAAGATATTTCAAGCTCATGGATTGGAAAATTAACATAGTTAAAACAGTCATCTTAACAAAAGCAAATATTACAGATTCAATGCAATCCTTATCAAAATGCCAATGAAATATAACAAAGGATATAGAACAAACAATACTAAAATTTCTATGAGGCCACAAAAGATCTCAAATAATCAAAGGTATTCTTAAATCAATAGAGGGATCACATTCTCTGACTCCAAACTGAGTTAGAGGGTGATTCTTATCAAAACAGCATGACACTAGAATAAAAGCAGACATATAGACCAAGTGAATAAAATTGAAAGCGCAGAAATAAAACCACACAGTTAATCTATGACAAAAAAAGTGAAGAGCATACAATGAAGAACGGAAAGTGTCTTAAACAATGACACTGGGAAAAATTGGAAGTCACTCACAAAAAAATGAAGCTAGATCATTAATTATATACACAAAAATTAATTCAAAATGTATTAAAGACATTAATATGAACCCAAACCATAAAATACATAGACAAAAGCACAAGTGATATGCTCCAAGATCCAACTTTAGAGAGATATTTGGGAAAATGAAAGAAATGACGAAAGAAGCAAAGCAAAAGTAAACACACGAAACTACATCCAACAAAAAAGCTTCTACATGGCAAAAGAAATCACCACAAAACCTAACTAACAATTTACTGACTGAAAAGTTTTGTATACTATACATCAGAAAAGGGTTAATCTCTAAAACATATCAAGAGCTCATTACACTTCAGCAACAAAAAAGTAAACAGCCCAACCGAAAAAAAGGGCAGAAGATCTGAGTAGACATTGTTTCACAGAAGACATACAGGTGGTCTAACTGAACATGGAAAAAATGCTAAAATCAGTTATCACTAGGAAAATCAAAATCAAAATCACAATGTGTTTTAACACCTCACAACTCAGAGACTGGTTTATATCAGCAAGACTAGGGAAAGCAAATGGTGAGAGTGTGAAGTAAAAAGAAGTCTCCTACACTGTCAGAAATGTAAATTTGCACAATCTCTATGGAAAAGAAACAGAGATTCCTAAAACAAAAAAAATAGAATGACTATTTGATCCAGCAATTCCACTTCTAGGTATATAACTGAGGAGAAATCAGAAGAGAAATTTGCACCCCTAGGATCATAGCAGCACGATTCACAACAGCCAGGACATGGAATCAAATACCTGTGAAGGGATGACTGGATGATGACAATGTGATATTTATACTCTATGGAATTCTAATCAGTTGTTTAAAAAGAAGTTGTGTCTTTCACAACCACCTGGATGGAACTTGAAATGGTCATGCCAAGTGAGATAGAAAGAGAGAAGTACAGGATGGTTTCACTCATATGTAGAATACAACAAAATAAAAGGAACAAAGTAACAAAATACAATGGGGTTCAGGAGTCTAAAATCAATACTGTGACTACCAGACTGGTTGACTGAGGAAGAGGAAATGAAGGAGTAAAAATGAGAGTGATGATGGGCATTAGCACTCTGGTGGAGGGGGTACAGTGTTATATACACACTGATTCACATGGGAATTATGATGCTGCAACTTACATAGTTATTTTAAAACAATCCCATGCAAAAATAAAATTTCTATAAAAATAGATTGTAAAGTTTGAAAATAAAGGCAGCTGAACAGCTGCTTAATATGGAAACACCATTTCCAAACTTTTGGAGAAATAACAAATAACAGTAATAGATTATTAAGATAGTTACCACCCAAGAGAACAATACAACATAACAAGAGAAGTTTAACACTGTTAAGAAATGAGTCTTTCTCCTTGCTGTCTTTCTTTCTCTCTTAATGCAATAACATATTCCCTAAGTAAAATTGCATATTCCATGAGACAAATGTTTTTACATTTATTTTTCTTTAATAATAAAGCCCAAATTAAATCACTATTTATGAGTCACATAAAATGTCTCCCTGTTTCCAGCAAATAATTTGATTTTTGATGAACATCTAACATCTGAAGAGCACCAAGTAAGATGATTATTCGGGATGCAACAGAAGGAAGATTCAATCAAATGACTGTGGGGACAATTTATGGTCATTCTTCATACATTTTCAGAAATAAAGAAAAACAAAATAGGTTATTTCATATGAAAAGGGGAGTGCACCACATAGAAAAGATAACAGCACATTTTCTTCCCTATTCTGGAAAGCTTTCCCATTATTAATTTAGAGCTCCTTCTATATTCCCACTGCACCCAGATATCTTTCTACTGCAGTAACAATTTCATTATTATTATTTTATTTTTTATGAGCTTTTCTATTAGGCCTCAACCTGTGCTTTCTGGTAAGGATCTGTCTATCTATCTAACTACCTATCTATCATCTATCTATTAATATTTATTTAACACTTACTATACTAGTTTACTATTGCTGAGTAATGAATACTTCAAACTAATTGATTTAAAACACCAAACATTTATCAAATCTTATGTTTCTCTTGGGTGGATAGTTTATCTACTGACCTCACATTCTTCTAATGACTCAGATGGGGCTGTATGTTGAGATGACCTAATTTTTGGGGTGGCTGAAATTCTCTCACTATACAAACTTTCAATCTAGAGTCTTTTAAGTGTAATCTCACAGAATAGGATTTCAAGAAATATTCCATGATATACCTCCTCTCCATGATTCAATTTATTTTAAAGCTACAGGAAATTTTAATCTCATGTTGTTCATCTAATGCACTGTTGTATGCAGTGATTTCTCCAGCTAGATTTTAATATATTGAAAGTCAGAGACATTTTCCTATACCTTTATATAGTTCTCTCCTCCATAACCATGAACATATGGTCCTAGACATTGATGCTGAATATAGAGAAAAAGTTGTGATTGACATTTCTATTTTATGATATAATTATATACCTTTAAACTCATAAAATATGCAAAAATATTTCAAATACATGAGAAATAATTTTCAGTATGAAAATCTTCTGTGTCCATCAACAAACATCTTACTTCTACTCTCACTTCTAATTGAATGAGTTTGAAAGTCTCATTCTCTTTATTATTATTATTATTATTATTATTTATTACCCACCGATAATGAATTGCTTCACATAAAATTTGACAGGCATTTTCCAAAGGGTGATGATAGATTTGATGAAAACATTCTAGAATTGTGAAGCTATCTTTTTCTCAAGATAATTATCTATTCAGGGAAAAACAAACTAAGCAAATAAAGTATTCGGTATCATTATAAATAAACACCTTTTTAATTAACTAAGCCATTACATTTTTTAAACCATGATTTGTAGCATGATTTAGAGAGTCATGGCAAAAGTTAGATTGCTAACTGCAATGAAAATTACTCCAAAAACATTTTTTTCTTAGAATTGTATCTTAGAGTGGAGATAAATGTTATCTAAGCACAGTAATTGACCTTATTCTTTTTACTATTTAAACAATTAGAATAAAATACAAATGGTATAAATGGTTGTTTGAGACTGAGGAAAGTTGATTTTACTAAGCAGGTACCTTAAGAAACAGTAATTGATCACTAAGTGAACATCGTTAAGATATTCTAGGTGATGGAGAAGAATGACTAACATTGCTAAATAGGAAGTCAATCTTTTCAATGAAAATATCATCAAGATGCTCTGAAAAAGTAAGAACTAAAAGAATAACTATAAAAAGCCACTGCTTACATCAATTATTTCCAAACATTCACAAAATACTGTGGGATCTTATGTAGTAGGAATATGCAACTATTTTCCATATTCCATATAGCAAAAAGGAACATAATTTACAGAGAATAAAGATAGTGTAGGATCATTTAAGTATCAGGTTTCATTCTATGAGTAACAATCACATGAGCTCAATGTGGTAATGAAATGTATCTTAATCTAAAAAGTCATTGTTCATTGATCTGATATTTTTGATCACTTATTCTATACTGGGAGCAGTTCTCAGCAATTTACATACATCTCATTATTCTAAGACAACTTTATGGGCTTTGTTTTCCTTAATAGACAAAAGGGGAAACTGAGACATGGGGAGATGAAGAAAATTGTCTGAGGTCAAACAGCTAGTGAGTATCTGTGCTGAGATTTTGGACTTGTTTAGTAAACTTCAAAATTCTCAAAATGCAGGATAGTTTCACTCAAAGGTGGAATATAGTGAAATAAAACAGAACATACAAATTTCAACACAGATAATAGGACTCAGGACTGGTTATGGAGGGGAAGAGGGGAAAAGTGGTGGTAAAGGATGCCAGAACTCTGGTGGTGGGTGTGGGGTGCAATTTCAATATCCTAAATGGAGTGTAGCATTGTGAACTAAAGAAATAATAACTAATACTATAAAACTCATTACTGACACAGTGCTAAGTGAATGGCAATTAAACTATAAAGTATTTTTAATTTGAATAAATGAATTATTTAATATACTCAGTTCTTGATAAATACAATCTTTTCAAAGCATGCCAGTGATGGGGAGATATGAGAGAGTATAAGAAATCACCCCAAACTATACAATAGAAGTTTCTAAATTCAAGCTATTATTCACTTAACTACATGTTTTTTCTGTTAAAATTCTCCAGTGAGAGGAAAACTTTTACTTCCCAGGAGAAGGGACCCGAGCTCTGAGCAGGTGTGAAGCATGGGGAGAAGACAATCACAAAGAAGGAAGGAGAGATGGCTAGGTGAAGGAAGGAAGTTCCTGAGTTGGGAGGCAGGGGTGATGGAACACCATTTGGGGAGGAAAGCGTGATGGAACACTCGCTATTTGTGAGATGGTGAGACACATGGATATTCCTTTGGAGTTTGGGAAATCTTCCAGCAACCACTGCCCCCATCAGCTCCAGACTCTTCTGGGGTCCCAGATTCCTGGGAAAGGAACACTTACTTTCAGCAGCCCTTTGGGAGCATCTTCCTCCTCTGAGCTCTGTCTTGGCCACACAATCTCATGATAAGAGAAACACTTCCACCTGGGTTTCACTTAAATGCCTCCTCAGGATCCAAAGTAGAAAGAGGATAGTTAATTAACCTGTCCAGGTAACTGTTCTCTAGTGTAATGACAATAGGAAAGGTGAGCGATTTCACCTGTTGTTTCCATTTTTCCCGCTACATGAATCCTTCAAGTTTAGAAAAAAAATTGACCCCCAAAGACCCTCTAGAATACGAAGGCATTCTTTTTGTCATCATATTCTAAAACTTTTCATGACCGATTTTTTTCAGTATTTCTGTTACACATGAAATATTATAATGTATTACTAAACATAATATAGTACACATTGAAATGATGCCTGAACATCATCACAAACTTAAGTATTATGTATACAATATTTCACTTTATACAATTCAACTCTGTCTTAATGTTTCTTTTGTTGGATTTTAGGTGGAATCTAAGTTTCTTTTGATGAAAAATAATTCTGACCTCAGTGTGCAAAGTTTCAGCATCTCTGATCATTTTTGTAAAATAAATGTCTAGAAAGGAGCTTCAGTCCGTTGTTGCCAATGTGCTTTCCTGAATTTTCATTTTTATTCAATTTCATTTACCCTTTTCTAATATTAAGAAAAGTTTCTTTTTTCAAAATCATCTTACTGCTTCCTTTGATTCCAAGCAAGATTCTTCCCCTTTCAGAATTCAGATAATCATTTACCTTTTTAAAAAACTTTTTCTTCTTGGATTTTTTTTTAAAGGAAAGGTGCCAGCAGGAGTGAAGGCGAGCAGAGATAAGCAGGAAGGAATAGAAAGGAGGAAGAGGCACTTTCTTTATTGTATCTAGTTGTTCATCTTGGTTGTTTGCCACTGGGACCAGAAAGTGAACCTGAGACCTTTTGATGTATGTGGCACGTGTCCAACAACTATTCTACCAGGACACTCTGGCAATTGGGTTTTAATGGTCTGTCTCTACTTTGAACAAGACAGGCAGAATTCACTGTCATTCATGTACTTTAAATTTTGCACCTTAGTTTCTTGAATTGAGCTTATTTATTTTAACATCTTTCCCATACTAGACTATGAGGTTCCTAGGGTCTTCTCTCCCAGACCATGGTCCATTCAGAGACACCTGCTAAATGTTGGCGAAAATGAAGAAACTGGTGAATTCCAGTCAGCTTGGGTGATGAAGAATTTTATACTAACTTCATTTGTGGATCAGAGTATAATAGCACAATTTGATGCTCTTTAAGCCAGGTCTTGCTTGGAGACATTCCTTTTTCCCCTGCTAATGCTTCTCTTATTTTGAAGAGTGATATTAAACCATTTTTGTCCTTACATTTGAACCAACTCTCTTGAATTAAATAAGAATCACACCAATGATTCACTAGCTCTGGGGTGGTGACTTTTCTCCTAATATGAGTGAAAGGTGCAGACATGAAATTCACATTGTAGTGAGTGGTTGATTCTGACTAGACTGCTCAGGTTTTGATGTCCTTCATTAAGATAAGGTGGTATTTATCCAGTGTCCAACTGTCAAGTGATTACAACAACTGTGCTTGGAAATCACTTCACACTTCAATAGATTTGCTCAAGTGGATTTAGAGAAAAGGCAATGTAAGCTTCATATTTGTGACAATTCCTCTAGTCTCTCAAGTTCCCTGGGGAGCAGGCAGAGGTGGAAACAGAAAGTTCATACACACAGTGTGGGTCTGTGTCACAGTTGAGGAACACTGACAGCAGGATATTCCAATGTTACACAAGGCTGCTGACTTCCTTCTCTCCAGAGAGACGACATCTTTACTACACTGGAAGTTAAGCAAATATTCTCCATAGTAGGGAAAGAATATCTCTAGTCCTACTATCATGATGTTGTTGACAGAGAATTTGTTCTATTCTTAAACATTGTACAGTCATTTAGTTACAAAAGATGAAAAAGATCATTTTAGAAATAAGCAAAATGATTATAAATGGTAAAATTCATGTGATAAGCACAATTGTAAATTTCACCTCTTTGTCTCCAAAGAAAGGAAAAATAAGTAGTTTTATAGTGAGTGTTAAAGATCACCCATTCTAAAAGTGGAACATTTTTTTAAGGATATTTCAGAATAATTAATCATCTTTGATATTTCAAATGAACTTTTAAAAATTTGACAGGTGAAATGTGGCATGCTTAGTTGTTACAATTTGCACTTATCTGATTACTTTGAGTTTGAGCTCTTTATATATATGTACGTACAGAGATTTAGATTCATTTCATCTTCTGTGATTCAAATTTATATAGGGTATGCAATAATCTGCTGCTCAGCAGAATGGTTGAAACTCACATTAAAATATTAACCCTTTGTGGATTATTATTTTTTGCTATATTTTCCTCAAATTGCTTCTTGCTCTTGAATTTTATTTATATCATATTTTCCCTAAAATATTATTTTACTGATTTTAAGTTTGTTAAGATCTTTATCATTTATGATCACATTCATTTGTATTTTCTTAAGTATATTTATAGAGTTTATTCATATAATTTTCCTAGTATTTATTTGTGGCTTGCATGTTTTTTATTCATTAGTTTTCAATAAACATACCAGTTATAGTTCAAATATTGTGAACAAAAACACATTTATTTTCATATTCTGAAATATTAAATATTTAAACTAATCACAGTTATAAATTGAATAATATTTTTATGAATAAAATCTAGATGCTTCCTTGGTTAAAAATTGTAATTTTCATCTAGCTAAATCATTTTCTATTTTTAAATCTTTGCACTATTTCCACCATTATACCATTGAGTGAATCCCTAAATGTCAGCCACTATTTATTATTTTTTCATACTGGTCTTGTTATTGCCAATCTCTATTTTCCAAGTTGAACATTGGTATCATTTCCCACTATTTCCACCTCCATCACCACCAAATGCTGTTAGGATTTATATTGGAACTAACTTTTACAAATTACTTGATTAAAATAGGTAAACTTTCAATATTCTTTCTTCAAACGAGAGAATTATCTTTTCCTAAAATTAAACTATCCTGTAGCATAGACATTACTAAAGGTACCAAACTCAGGAATTAGACAACCTCACTAGCAGAATATCAGATTTTGTTTCCTGGCTACATGGTAAAAATAGAAGAGCAAATATATCTTTATTACAATAAGTCAAGTAATTGTCTGGAGATGTGAAATGAGTCAACTGGTCGACCAACTCTTAATAACTAAGAATTTCTGTTAAAGCACATTCCTTTTGTGTGAAGTTGATGAATCTGATCTAGTACAGCTACTTTGACTTTGGAAAAAATCCATAAATGAAGAACTTAATACGTAATTGCCAGAGGCTAATAGACAAGTATGTGAAATAACCTAATTAGAAAATTCTTTAACAAATCTCGCAGTACTAATAGTAATCCCAGACCTACCTAAAATGCAACGCTATGAGGAGGCTTGCTGATTTGCTATCAGTCTTGAGCAGTCTGGCATCTTTGGTTCTCGAGGTAGTACATGGCTGGTGGCGATGTAATATTGAAGGTTTCAAGGATCAAAACACCACAAATGGCTAAAAAAATACTTGTGGATTGCTTAACCTATTAATGTATTAAATCACAACTGATTAATGATGGAGTTATTGAGAATCCAGATGATTCTCATGCATTTTCCATGTTTGTGCTAATTGTGAGTGCATGCTAGAAGAGCACAGCAATTTTTCATTTAGTTCACAATTAGAAGATGTTTTAGTTGTTATTTCTTATACACTGTACATCTTAAATAAATTCCATGATTAATAACAGGAAAATATTCTGTTCTTCCATTTGTGTAAGGCGTGTTTGATTTCCTTGTTTCTCAGGCTGTAGATCAATGGATTTAGCATAGGGATTACAACAGTGTAGAAGACTGATACCAATTTGTTTTGATTCAGGGAATCATCAGAGTTGGGATACATATAAACAAAGATACCTGAGCCAAAGAAGAGGGTCACTGCTGTCAGGTGAGAAACACAAGTGTTGAAGGCCTTGAATCTGCCTTCAGCTGATCTGATCTTCAGAATTGTGGCAACAATATAACCATAGGATGTCATGATAACCAAGACAGATGTGAGCCCATAGATCACTGTGAGCACAGAGGTCATGATTTGAAAGAAAAAGGTATCAGAGCAGGATAGGATCAGCAGTTGAGGAAGATCACAGAAGAAATGGTTGATAATATTTGGTCCACAGAAATGGAGCTGAAGTAAAGCACACAACTGGATAAATGATCCAAAGAATCCAGTTATACAGGATCCTGCCACCATCTTCATGCAAAGGGTTGGAGACATGATGGCTGTGTAGAGTAGAGGATTGCAAATGGCAGCATATCGATCATAAGCCATGGCTGCCAGGAGACAGCACTCAGTCAGACCCAGGCTAGAGAAAAAGAAGTATTGCATTGTGCACCCCATAAAGGAGATGAATCTATGCTTCTTGAAAAAATCTGACAGCATCCTAGGGGCTATAGTGGAAACATAACATATGTCTAAGAAGGACAAATTGCTGAGAAAAAAGTACATAGGTGTGTGTAGGTGTGAGTCCATCCTGATGAGAGCTATGAGACCTATGTTACAAGACACTGTCATAAGATAGATCCCTAGGAATATTGAAAAGAAGACAGTGGTGAACTTTGGAAATTCAGAGAATCCCAAGAGAATGAACTTTGTTATTGTACTGTTCCTTCCCCCAGCCATTGCATTGGCGACCCTTGGATCTGTAGGAAAATAAGAGAATACATCTCTCAGTCAGTTGTGATACCAATATCTATTGAAATAAACACCTTCTACCTACACAGAATCAAGAGAAATAATGAGCCACTTAGAAGACATAATCTTGGTTAACTTTACCACTAAATAGCTACATTGATTTGATGTGTGGCTTTTATTATAGGCAAAAGTGTATTACACTTTTATTAACACACAAGACTCTTAGAAGGACAAAAAATAATAGCATTTAGAAAACCCTTCTTCAAAGAAACTTTAGAAATTTTAGGATGTTTTTAATGGGATTATAATTCCTTTGTTTTTTTGATGACTAGGAACATGACCTCAGATGTCTCAAATATGTTTTGGTATTGTGACTCTGCTACCTGTGAACCTGTAACTCTGAAGAGTTTGTTGTTTTTCATCTTTGCTAAATTATTTTATCTCTAAAACGTGGATAATAGGACCTGTCTCACAGGATTTCTTTAAGGTAGAGTATCTGCCATGCACATATTAAGTGTGAAGTGGTATGATTAAGAGATAGATTTCTATACAATTTTTAAGCAATCCTCCAGTTTGTGAAAAAATTAGTTTACATTTTAAAAAAATTGTCATAAAAATAATTTATAACTACAGAGTGATTGTTAGTCATGAATACCAAATTGCTAATTAAAGGAATATAATTGCATGCTATTACATATTTCTATACTGTTTAGGAGTCAAATAACTTATAAGAGAAATTAGAAAATATTTTGTAATATTTCATTGAACATAATAAAATGCTATTTATCAAATCTTGAGGAGATTTAAATTGATATATAACTGACATATAACCTTGTGTTAAGTTTAAGGTGTATAATGTGTTGATTTGATACATTTATACATTGCAACACGATTAACATCATATCATACCTTTATCAATTCACATAATTATTTTTTGTGATGAGAGAATTTAGCAAATCTTGTGGGTTTTACTAAAGGTGTACTTAAATGAATTAAAAGACAAAAAGAGAGCAAAAAGATCTGGCTAATTCTTAAGCAGCTAGGAAAGAACAGATAAATGAAATAAGTATGAATTATTTAAAAACATCATACAAAGACAAAAACTTGATTCTTGACATATATGGTGATACCAAGTAAATTTTTTTTCTTTTAAATAGTGAAAAAGGATATACCATTAGATCTTGGGTCAACACTTTAATGATTTTTTTTGTAGAAGTTAAACCAGAAATCATAAAATTTGTATGGAACCACAAAATACCTTGGAGTGACAAGGCCATCCTGATTAGAAAAGAACAAAAATGGAGGAAGCGTGCCACCTTACTTCAAACTATATTACTAAATTGTAATAATAAAAAAAACCATGGTACTGGAATAAAAACAGA
Source organism: Solenodon paradoxus (assembly GCA_004363575.1). Classification (NCBI taxonomy): domain Eukaryota; kingdom Metazoa; phylum Chordata; class Mammalia; order Eulipotyphla; family Solenodontidae; genus Solenodon; species Solenodon paradoxus. Next base: position 44,509 of record RJWH01003291.1, on the reverse strand, counting down.
CACACAGATAAATGGAAAAACAGAGCCCAGAAGCAAATGTTATGCATAGAGAGAGAAAAAAAAAACATACACAAGAAAGGAGTTAGAATATATAATAGAGAAAGAAAAGTCTCTTCAGTAAATGTTGTTGACAAAATTGAACAACATGAAAAAGAAATGAAACTAGACTATTTTACATTATGCATACATATTAATTCAAAATGGATTAAAGATTTCAGTATAAGACTTGAAGTCATAAAATACATAGAAGAAAACACTGGTAGTAAATGACTTACTATCAGACTTAGAGATTTGCCTCCAGCAGTTAGGGAAACAAAAACAAAAATAAATAAAGAACTAGATCAAACTAAAAGCTTCTGCACAGTGAAAGTAACCATCATCAACTCAAAAGGCAGCCTATGAATTGAGAGAAGATATTAGCAAACAATACATGCAACATGGGGTTAATATCCAAAATATATAAACAATCAACAACTGAAGCAACTCTACAGCAGCAAAAAGATTATAGGGGGCAGAGAAGTTGAACAGACGTTTCTTCAAAGAAGACAATCAGATGGGCAACAAGAACATGAAAAGATGATCATCATCTCTTACTATTAGAGAAATGTAAACAAAAACATCAACTAATATCATCTTACATCTGTGAGAATGGTTATTATCCAAAATACAAGAAATAAGTACTGGAGAAGTTCTGAAGAGAAAGGAACCTCTGTATTGATGGGAATATTAATTATTGAAGCCATTATAGAAAACAATGTGGGGATTCCTCAAAAAGTTAAAAAAGAATTTCATATGAACCAGTTTTCTCACTGAGGCGTATTTACCTGAAGAATATGAAAACAATATCTTAAATATATTCACCCCTGTGTTCATCACAGCATTATTCACAATAGCCAAGAATTAGATAATATATATTCCCATAGACAGATGAACGAATAGATAAAAAATGAATTCATATATGTAAATACACACATAGATGAATGTAGATAATGGGATACTATTCAGTCATTAAAAAGACAAAAGCTTACTAGTTGTAATCACATGATGAAACTTGAGGGAATTATGCCTAGTGAAGTAAGTCAAATGGAGAAAGACAAATATTGTTTGATTTCACTCTTATGTAAAAGATCAAGAAACAAAGCAAATGAACAAAGAAAACAAAAACAAACTATTAGAAATAGCAGATTAATAGTCACCAGAGGTAAAGGGACCTGAGGGTGGGAGAATTAGGTAAAGGGGGTCAGGGATATTGTGATGGGTGGAAGCTAGACTTTATGTGGTGGTTGCTGTGTGACATACACAGATATGGAATGAAAATGTTGTACATATGAAGCCTATGGAATGTTGTCAACCAATGTTACCACATGACATTTTATTTAAAGACAAGGAGATAACCTGTGCCATCTCATTTTTATTAATTTTTGCCTTGAAGACTAGTTAGTATAACAAGACAAAAAACAACCAAACTTTAAAATCACCTTTAGTGAGGTATGATTTAGACAATAATATGTATACATTTTAATTGTGTAATTGGAAAATTAATTAAAATATTTGTACACCATCAAAACTAAGAAACAGGATTGCCTTTACCCCTAAATAGTTTCTTTATATCTCTTTTTTCAGTTCTCTCTACTATCCATACTTTAGGCAAATTCCATTCACTTTATATCATTCATTACGATCATTTTCTCTTGATTTTCAAAATAAATGAAATCTCATTATATGAACTCTTTTGTGTCTAGTTTCTTTCATTCAACTGTGTTTCTGAAATTCATCCAACTAATGGTGTTCCTTTTAATGACTAAGTAATACTACATTGCATGTATCTGCCACCTGTTCATCCATGCACCAGTTGATGGAGACGTGGATTATTTTTAATACTTAGCTATTAAAATACAACTTGTATAAGTTTTGTGTGCAAATAACTGTGTTTATATACATTTTTGTTACTCTGGAGTTGAATTTTCTGTAACTGTGCTTCTAACTTTAAAAGAAACTCAGATTGTTTTCCCTAGTACACAACTTTAAAAACAGTCTCATTGAGAAGTAAATTAACCTGTCATACTATTCACTTCTTTGTACCATTTTACATACCATCAGCAACTATGAAAATGTCAATTTTGGGTGAAAAGAAATTATATTTTAATTACCTCCAGGATAGCTGGGACATTTGTAGAACACCCCAAAGAAACTACATTCCAGTAATTAGAATTAATAACTGTACCCAGATTATCTAAACACATATACAAATGTATTTTAAAATGTATGTATAAATAATTAGAACTGAGAGTTTAGCAAAGTCAAAATATACAAAAATAATGTTCAAAATTAATTTTATGTATAGACTCCAGCAAAAATAGCCAAAAAACTATTTTGAGTTATATTCTGAAATAAATTTCATGACATAAGAAACATCCAGATGGGCAAAATTATAAATATCTATTAATATGTCAAAGATTGCTTACATAAATGACATGATAAGCCATGTTCCTGTATTGGAGCACTCAATATCCATAAAAGGTTAATTATTCTCAAATTAATCTAATGCAATTCCAAATTATATCTCAAAGGTGGTATGTGTGGAGTTAGGGAATATTATTTTAAAATAAAAGTAAAAGCAAGAGCAAAAAGGTGCCAATATATCTCAAGAAATTAGTATAAAGTGGATGGGTTTGCTTTAATAGATCTCAAAAATTATTAATGGGTGTATACATTCACTTTATCTTATTGGCACAAGAAGGAGACATTTACCAAGGAAACACAAGAGAGTATCTAGAAATAGACCTAAATAATGTGGACACTTAACAGACTACAGAAATTACATTGACCATTCATGAACAAAGAGAATTTTTAATAAAATTATATTGGGGAGATGATTTTGAAGAAATGACATTGAATCCCTCTCTCACATAATTCACAAAAATTTATCTTAGGTAGACTGACGAGTGAAATTTTTAGGAAAAAAATACAGGAGAATATATAAAGCCTCAAGACAGGGCAGTTCAGCCATAAAAGGAGCAGAAAACTGAGAACTATTAATAAATTTAAGTATATTGATACATTTAGCATAAAAAAGAGATGAAATATTTGTATCTAAAATAAATGATGAACTTTTGGTGCATAAACAAAAGTGAAACAACTAAATTTTAAAATGGACAAAATATATCAACAGGAAATTTGTAAGGCAGAATGAATGTCACTGAAACATATTAAATAATGTTACATGCCATTAACAATCAAGGAAACACAAAAGAGTAAGATACAATTCACACCCACCATTTGGCAAAAAATGAAGTAGGGCAATATAAAAATGCAACGACGGAGTTTTCCTTCCTTCCTGATCAGCATGTATACTGGTACAAATACTTTGAAAACTACTTTGTTAATACATAATCAGGAAGAGCACATGTATATAACATAATCCCAAATTTCTAATAAGTCTATTCTTTAAAGCAATTATTTTCAGGCATGGCCAAGGATGATTGGAAGTCCTTCAGAATATTTCAGTTGTCTACAAGGCCAAAATATGCATGTATAAAAGGTTACTTATGCATAAAAGACAAGACTGAACATTCATTAGTTTTTAAGATAACTGAGTACAAAAATTAATTACATGGTTTTAGGTTGTACATTACAACCACGCTGTAAAAACTACCACTAGTTAAGTTTTGGTTTAGTATGATAGAAAGTTATACATAGTTATATGAAAAGACTATTAAAATATCCCTTCCTTTTCCAATGATCAATGTGAGACCACATCTTCATATCTATTTCAACCAAAATGGTATATTGCAGTGAACTGAATGAAGATCCACATGTCAAAGAATGACATTAAACTTTTATCTTACACCAGTCACAAAAATAACTCAAAATGATTTAAATAGTTAAAGATAAGACTTGAAACTTTAAAGTTCCTAGGAGAAAACCGAGAAGAAAATTTTAGTGACATTGGTCTTAACAATTTCTTATATTTGACTCCAAAAGAACAATCAAGAAAAACAAAAATAGGCAAGTCAAATGAAAAGTCTTCTGCATAACAGAGAAACAAGTGACGTAAAAAACTGGAAATCTTTGCAAATCTATCAGTCAAGAGGTTAAATGTCCAATATGCATAAGGAAGTTTTACAACTAATAGTAAAAGCACAAATGGTCCAATTTAATAAAAAGGGATTAAGGAGTCAAATAGACATTTCTGTCTATTATGCTGCTGACCAAAAATTATATGAAAATCTGCTCACCACCACTATCAGGGAAATGCAGTATGCAGCATTATTCACAATTGCCCAGATAGAGAGATAATGTAAATGTCCACCTACAGATGAGTGAATAAAGAAAATGCAAAATATCCATACAGTAAAATATCATTCACTTTAGAAAAGAAGGGAATAATTTCATTTGGGAAAACATGAATCAAGCTGCAGCTATTATGCTCAGTGAAATACTCTGGACGCAGGAACAAATAATATTTGATTCACAAATGTGAAGTACAAAAAGTAGTCAGAGAAACAAAGCAAGGAAGTAGTTCCCAAGATCTCCAGGGAACAAGAAAATAAGGAGTCGTTAAGTAAGAACATAATTTCAGTTCTGTAAGATGAACAAGGTCTAGAGATCTGATCTACATCATCATGTGCATAGTTCATACTATAATTGTGCACTTAAAAACTTGTCAAGGGTTTAGACCTTATAACCAGTGTTCTTGTAATAATATTACATTTAATCTTAAAATTAAAAAAAATTATCAGATATAAGAATCCAGCTATCCATTTGATGAAGCCTTGAGTAAAGTTCTAGCATTAAGTTTCAGCATAACCCTAAAAAATTTCAGTTATAAGGAACAATAAATTATCTGTATTGCTTAAAAAATATTTTTAAGGGAAATGTGCAGGCAAGACTGAAGGTGAGCAGGCAGGCAAGCAGGAAGAGAAAGAAGGAAGAAACATTTATCTATTTAGGTTGTTCAACTTGATTGCTCACCCAGCCCCAGTCTTGAACCTGGGTCCTGAGGATACATGTGGAGTACATCTGATGGCCTTATCCGCTAGGCCACCAGCACGTGCCTGCTTAAAAATGTCTTAACAAATCAAAAAATAATACAACTGCCTGCTATCAAGTAGTCACTCATGAGGTTTTCAAAACTGTAAAGCAATGCTACTCTTTCATTATAGTATTGTTAAAATAGTTACATGTATCAATACATAATGAGTAAAATACATAATGAACAGAAGAGAACCTGTGAATAAAAAGCCAAAATCTATCAATTTTGTCAGTTCATGAGTGTGAAGGCATTAAATACTAACACACCATCAACTATAAGATAAGCAACTGAAACTTCCTTGCCCTTCTCTTGAAACAGCTTCTTAAAAACAAAAATGGGCTAAGGACTTGAATAGACATTTCTGCAAAGAAGAAATGCATATGATCAAAAAGGATATGTAAAGGAGCTCAGCATCCCTAATTACCACTGGAATACAAAAATATTGAATGAAAACATGAACCAGGAAAAATAAATTGCAGATAAAAATACACCAGAAAATACATTACTCCAAGACATATGGAAATTCTGGTCAAATGTGAAGTCAAGGAGCATACTAGGAAAAACTGCTCTATAAACAAAAACATTAAAGACTAGATGCAAAGGCTTAGTAGAGAAAGGATCAGGAGATAACTGAAGATGACACAGATTCAGATATAAAGAGGAAGGAAAGAAACCACTATCACAGAAATTAAATTCAGTTTGAACACAGGATAGAAGAAGGCAATAAACTGCTGACAACACAGTCAAAGTTAGAGAGAACGCACTTTTGCAAAGTAAAATCAAGACTGAAAGAGTCTAAAAGGATTAATGAGACTATAGACGAAAGGCAAACATAGAATTAGAATCCCTGAAGAAATCATAACAAAATAAGGAGAATGGAAAGGTATTGAAATAATATTTCAGATACAAATATACATACATACATACATACACACACAAACACACACATATGTATATATATGTATATATTATTTGGAACAACCAAATAGGATAAATATTTTTCCTCCTTTCTTTTCCTGCCTACCTGCCTACTCACCTTCATTCATGCCTGAACCTCTCCTTTAAAAAAATAAGAATATATGTGTCAGAACCTAAGATAAAGGTGCATAAATCTTCCAACTGCATAGAACAATGAGTTTCTTTAATTCTGTAAAACAATCACCCTCATGGGCCTAAATGAAAAATTTCAGAGGTTATTTTCATTCATTGAAATAGTCTCCCACTTAGGGGGAAATTTAATTTCTATAACATGTAAGTTAAAAATCTATTAAAAATAGGGATCAAAAGTTTAGTTTCTTATGATAATCACATGACATAGGTAAGAAAAATATCCAGTGTTTCTCTGGGTGTCACTGCTTGTCCTTATGACTTCTGCTGAACCTGCCTCAGGTGATTCATAAATCCCAAGACAATAAGGTTATTATCTTGGGATGTGAGGTTGCTACTTTCAGTGACATTGCTTTACTATGGGTCTTTCACGCAGCAAGAATTATTATTGTGATTTTCAATATTCAAACTGATAGATTAGAAACTATCTGTCCAATGTAAACTTTTTAAATTATCAGAGGAAAGTTTGTCATATTTTAAAAATTATTTTTCTTTGTTACACCTTGAAAGTAGGGGAGGAATGTTAAGGAGGGAAGAGAAAAAAAGGAAGAGAGAGAAGGTAGGAAATCCATATTTAGAAATTTCAAGGAACAAAATGACACACACATGTACATATAGGACATAGAGACCAACAATAGGGAATATGTAGCTTACTGATTCTTGAAGTTATCTTCATATGTCAGGATTTGGAATAGGGGATGGACTTGTTCATTTATATGTTAAACTAAGTTCTAACCAGACACTTGATATTAGTCAGAAGCAAGAGGCTAAAAAATGTAAAAAAATGTTGCTTTCTTTTTGAAAGCCTTAGAAATTATGAAATGAGGCATGTGAATCTTATCATAAAAGAGTTTAAAAGCAGGCAGGCTTTGGACATCAAGTAGAAAAATCAGCTGTAACTCTTAGGGTACAGTATCATAAATGTCTGCCCTTTTGTATATGTCTTTATAAATGATCATAATAGTCATAATATATATGTTGATCACTATCTCAGTCATTATTCTAATACATAGATTAACCCATTTAATCCTCTCAATAATTTTATTTTAATAAAGTTATTCCAAAATACAAGGCACACAAATATGGAAATTTGTCCAAGATTCCTATGTTAAGAAGCAGCCATCTTGGAAGTCCACTCAGGTAGACTGGCTCCAAGGTTGAATATTTAACAATTATGCTGTCCTGAAAGTTTAAATGAAAAGTTTGTATCTCTTTCATCTTTATTTTACTAGTCATTAGCCTTTAATTAAATGTATTAGAGTTTTAAGGTTTGAAGATTGTTTTAAAGCATGTTAATGCCATGTACACAAATTACTTCAAAATGGATTATAGACTTGAATTTAAGACCTATAATCATCAATTACAGAGAAAGAAAACTTAGACAATATCCTCCACAGCATCATCTTCAGAGAGATTTTTGAGGAAGCAACATCCACAGGAAAGAAAACAAAAACAAATAACAAAATAGGACTACATCAAACCAAAAAAAAATCTGTACAGGAAAAGAAAGTACCACAAAAAAGAAAGGCAACTTCAAAAGAACATACAAACCAATCAACAAATGGGAAGAGGTTCTCCACAGACACTTCTCTAGAGCAGACATACAGATGGCCAAGAGAAGCACAAGAGAAAATATCACTTGTCATCAGGGAAAGTCAAGCCCCAATGAAATACCAATTTATAAAATCCTATATCAGAAAGACAAGAAACTGCAAATATTGACTAAAGAGTAGAGAGAAGGAAATCTTCCACTGTTGTAAATTAGTGCAACTTCTATGGAGAACAGTATGGAGAGTCTTAAAAAATAAACCACAACTATTATTTGATCTAGGAATTTCACTTCTATGTATAAAGTCCAAGAATACAAAAGCATTCATCAGAAAGAACATTTGGGTCCCTATGTTTATGGCAGAACAATTCACAATAATCAAGACATAAAATCAGTCTAAATACCCATCAACAGATTACTGGATAAACAAGATTTAGTAAGTATACTCAATGGAGTTCTACTTAGCTATTAAAAATGAAATCTTGCCTTTTGAAACAGCTTGGATAAAACGAGGTGATTATGCTATGCGAAATAAGTCAGAAAGTGAAGGACAAAATTCTAGAAGGTTTCATTTATATCTAGACTATAAAGAAAAAATAGCTGAACTAACAAAACAATAGAAATTTCTCAGGAATACGATTACAAAACTGTGATTACCAGAGAAATGAAAGTGAAGAAGGGAGGAAACCTGGGGTTCAAGGAGTGAAAGTGAGAGTGGTGACTGGCATTAGAACTCTGGTGGGGGATGTGGCATGATAAACACACAGACTGAGGTAGAAATCTATTATTCTGAAATTAATGTAATGGTATAAACCAATGAAATAGAAACAATTATACATATAAACAAATAACAAAAGAGTAGGTAGAGTTAAAAGGTCATATTGGCTTATGATCAATTGCAACTAAAGGAAATCACTGCTTGCATCAACTGTTAAATGATTAATATTCCCCAAGTCTGCAAAAATGGTAGTTAAGACCATTTTTATATTTTCAAAAGTGATTAAAGTTGCATATTGATACAAATTTTCATCATAAATTTGCTTTGGAGTAAAATTTCATCACTTCTCTGTGGCTACTTTATTTTAGGACTAAGCAAAAGTATCAACTCTCTCTGATGAACATAAATGGAAATTAGATTAATTACTGAGAAATAGAGTATATTCAGCTCCACTCTGCCACCTTTTTGGAAAATAATTCCATATATATGTGTCTCCTTTTCTTTATGTGTAAGAGAGGTAGGATTGTCACTTGATAGGATTTATGTGAAGACCTATTTAAGTATTTATTATATGTAATAGAATTCAGGTAAGCTCTTGAAATGGGTTATTATAAAAAATAATGATGATTATATCCTAAAGATATTTTGATAGCTAAAAATATTTTACAAGGAAAAAAGTGAAATTATTTAGCGGTGAAAAGTTGAACTTCTTCACCCAGATGGTGAGCTGTCAGAAAATCTCAATGTCCTCCATTCCTCATTCTATCTACTTGGTAAGGCCTAAAATTCCATATGAGATGTTTATGATTCAATTATTATCAATGGGATAGGAGAGAGGCAGAATGGTTATTGTCAGAAAATAATAAAGTAAAAACAGGCTTTGAACTCGTATGTATGAGTTCTCTGTGTTGAGTGCATAGGAGAGCAGGGTTGCAAAAATAAGACAGCCAAATTATTCCAATTCCATTTTACCCACCCAAATATTTTTGTAGATATTCTGACAGGTGTATCTTGGAGAAATCTTGGAGGTGCTGCCACCACAGGTGGCTCCTTCTGGATCTGATTCTTGACTGAACTCTAGATGTCCAGATGTGCATGGAGACCTTCCAGTTATTAGAAGACACAAGCATCATACTACCAGCATTTGAGATGCAGATGTTCACTCCCCCTAAGCTCTGTGCTTCGGGCAATGGCTCCTACTGGTCATTACTGCAAGAGAAGTACTTACAATTTCAGATTCTCTTAAATGTTTTCTTAAGGTCCATCATGGATAAAAAAGAGGCAATTAATAGAAAAGCACCCTTTTCAGTTAATTATTCTCTAGGGTGATGAATGGAAAAAACAAAAGGAAAAATGCTCCCAGTTGATTCTGCTTCTTCATGGCTTAATTGAATCACATTCCAATTTTCTGTTCCAAACTTTTAGATTCATGAGGTCTGGGAAGAAATCTCAAGGCAGGGTGAGCATACAATTTATAATCCAAACTTGGCAACATTGGTCATGAAAAAGGAAGTATTAGTAATGCCTAGACAACAGGCATAACACAGAGTATCCCAGGAAAAAAGGTTGTATGGTTACCCAACATTTGAAGTCTTTATCAGAGCTGAAATTCCTTGTCATTTTGTTCATTATGTGTTCATTAAGTGTTTGGATTCTGGACAGACCTGCTTGGATTGAATTCTGAGTTAATTACTTACAAGATCTGTGAACTTTATCCTTTTACTTAACGTCACTGTGCTCCAGTTATTTTATCAATAAGATAAAGGGGATAATAGGGCAAATAACTAAAAGGGTAAATTACTTCACCTTCTCCTGTCACCTCCCATCCCCTCCAACCCCCCCCTCTCCTATCTCTTCCCCAACATGGTCCACTGCACTAAGATGAGATAACTCTTGTTAGAGAATGTGTACATGCCTGTTGAAATATTTCACAACAATAATACAGAAATTTCTTAATTTGATGGATCTCATTTATCTATATTTTTCTTTTTTTTCCCTTGCCACTGAGATTGAGTCTTCAAAAATACCTCTAAGGCTGATGTTATAGAATATTTCACCATTTTTTATGTCTGTATATTCTATAGTTTCTAATCTTACATCAATATCTTGAATACATTTTGATTTTATTTTGTGTATGATTAGAAAGCATCTACTTTCATTTTTTCCATGTAGCTATACAGTTTTCTCAACACAATTTGTTGAAGAGATTTTTCTTTATTGTACAGTCATCATTGCTTCACCATAGATTAACTATAGATATATGTGTGGGCATACAATTATGAATTTCTGTCCTTAAATTGGCAATAACAAATGCCTTGACATCTGCTGATTGACCCTAAAAGAAAATAATGTGAAAGCTTTGGTTTTTCTTTAAACAGCACCTGTAAACATTTCTAAATAGTGATTATAGATGGAGATAGCTAGAGTAGCAAATAATCCAAATCATATTTACTTTTTGCTAAGACCACATGTACATCTTGGGTCAGCTGCTGAAAGAAGAGTTTTTTCCCTGCATTGTCATTTTATTCCTTATGAGTTCATCACTAAAGGGAGCAGTGAGAAAGTAAGTGAAAAAGCATATACATATAAGGCATTTGCCTTCAATTGAGACGTGTCATAGCTGCTTACATTTGTTAAAACAAGTCACACAGCCAAGCCTGATTTTAAAGGGATGAAGAAGTAAAATACTCTCCCAGGGAGTACAGGAGAAGCAGATATTTATGGAAAGATATGAAATGCACTGCTAGGTTTATAGTACTATTATTGACATTTTCATATAGTTCTATATGTTTTGACCCTTAAAGACAGTCTATAATCAATTGTTTCAAGAGAATATTCTCTTCTTCCATCTTTTTAAGGCATCTTTGACTTCCTTGTTCCGTAGGCTATAGATTAATGGATTTAACATGGGAATCACCACAGTGTATACAAGAGAGGCCAGCTTGTTTTGACTCAGAGAATCTTCCGAGTTGGGCCACAAATAGACAAAGATGCCTGAGCCAAAGAAGAGGATCACTGCTGTCAAGTGAGAAGAACAGGTATTGAAGGCCTTGAGCTTACCTTCTGCTGAAGTGATCTTCAAAATGGCACTAGCAATATATCCATAAGAAATCATGATAACTAGGGAAGATATTAATCCAAAAATCACTGTGAGCACAGAGGTTATAACTTGCAAAAAAAAGGTGTCAGAGCAGGAAAGAATCATCAGCTGGGGAAGGTCACAGAAGAAATGGTTAATGATATTTGGTCCACAGAAATGGAGCTGAAGTAAGCCACACAGTTGGATAAATGCACCAAAGAATCCAGTTATGGAAGATCCTACCACCATCTTCATACAGAGGGTACGAGACATGATGGCTGTGTAGAGCAGAGGATTGCAAATGGCAGCATACCGATCATAAGCCATGGCTGCCAGGAGACAGCACTCAGTCAGAGCCAGGCCAGAAAAAAAGAAATATTGCATGGCACACCCCATAAAGGAGATGGATTTCTGCTCCTGGAAGAAATCTGACAGCATCTTAGGAGCGGTGGAAGAAACATAGCAAGTATCTAAGAAGGCGAGTTTACTGATGAAGAAGTACATGGGTGTCTGCAAGGAAGAGTCCATCTTGATTAGAGTGAAAAGGCCCATATTCCAGAAAATGGTCATAAGGTATATGCCTAGAAATACTGAAAAAAGGATGACTGCAAACCTTGGAAATTCAGAGAATCCAAAGAAGATAAACCTTGTAATTGTAGTGCTGTTTCTTCCTTTAGTCAGTGCCATGGTACTTCTAAGATCTGAAAAAAATAACAAAAGCAATCTCTTATTAGTTCCAGTATCCTTAGGTTATTAAAATTAAATGGATAGGCTCCCTGCTGTAACTTCAGTGGCTAAAACACAGAGTTTGAAGACCATGGACCCAAGTTGATGACGTGGAACTGTGGGTGGCAAAATAAATGAATAAATGGATGATGTTACTCTACTATTCAAATCTCTAGCTTAAATGATGGCCCCTTAGACAACCTAACAAGAACAAAAGAAGCTTCCCATATACATGTTTCTTTTTTAGAACTTTTAAAATCAAAGTACAATCTACAGAAAAGACAACATTTATATAAGCGTAGTGCCCCACCCACATGTAAAATCTAGAAACCCAACCCCCATTGATGATGAATAAATTAAGGACAGTGGAACATACAAAACCTACAAAAGAATTTTACACTTAAAAAGAGAAACTGACAATATGTGAGGATCACACATGGAGAACTAATTACTCAAACTTCAACTAAGAATGCAGGGTAAAATATTTTAGAAATCTACTCAGCCTCATCAGTTATTTCATTTATAAAAGGTAAATATTATTCAAAACAAATGATAAGTGAAAATGAGAACTCAGCGATGTAGTAGAAGAGTGAACTTCATTTTGTAGTGAACACATTTGCCAAATTAAGATGATATGATTTTAGCTTCATGGGACTCAGGGATCTGGAATAGGACCCAATCAAGTTGAACAATATAATAGGAGACCCCCATATAAAGCTGAGGATCTCAAAAGAATATATTATTATTACAAAAATAAAGGTTCAAGTAACCATCAACCCAATGAAATACAAAGTTGCATGTCTAAAACCTTGGCATTGAGTAGAGAGGATGAAATTTTGTTAATTTCCCCAGAGAATTTGTAACTATAAAAAATTGACATTATTTGAAATGCCTCGTGCAGTACAATTTCACACTACTTGAAATACCGAAGACTCTTCAAATGTGAATTTAAAGAGGAAAACAATACATTGCAAGCTGATAAAATAAACAGAGAAATTATAAATATGGGTCGAATAGAAATTCTAGAGTTGAATGACACAATAAATGAAATAAAAAGTGTCATAGAAACCAGGAACATCAGATGGAAACAATCAGAATTACCTGTGAAGCAAGAGGTAATCCCTCTTAAATGATCCAATCAGAAAAGAACAAAGAAAAAGAATGAAAAAAGTCTACATGAATTGTAGAAAACCATTAAGAGAAACATGCTGCTGAACTCAGAAAAAGAAGAGAGGGATAGTGTCTGAAAACTTATTTAAAGAAATAATGGTAAGTAACTTACTATATCTGGGGAGAATTTTGGACAATCAAGTTCATGAAGTTCATGGATTTTCCTTAAATTTAAATTCATGATATAGTTCCCAAGATGCATTATATTAAAAATGTCTAAAATCAAAGGCAAAGAGAAAATTAAAAGCATTCAATGAGTGGGGAAAATAAACACCTCACATGGAAAGGGAGTTTCCTAAAGGCTATCATCAGATTTCTCAGCAGAGCCTCGCAGGTGAGATAAACTGGAATAATATATTTAAAGAGAAAAGAGGGGGCAGGGGTAAGCAATCTACTAATACTTCACCAAGCAGAGTATTTCAGAAATGAAAGAGAAATAAAAGCTTACCCAAACAAATAAATGCTGAGGGAGTTCATCACTAGATCGGACTTACAAGAAATGCGGAAAAGAGTTCTTCAAGCTGAAATGAAAAGACACTAATGAGTAACATGAGAACATAAGAAAATCTAAAACACACTGGTAAAGTATATAGCCAAAATGAAAAATGTCTAATGCTATAATTTGGTGAGAGATTGTAATAACTGAATAATCATATAACGTTTAAGAGAAAATTAGTTTTTAAAACTGTAGCTATAATAATTTGTTAATTACTACACAATAAAAAGGTAAATTATGACAGAAAACCATAAAATGTAAGAAAATAAAGTATTAGTTTTTGTATGTGATCAAAGTTATCATCAACATAAAAAAGACTTATAATAAGATGTGTTTAAGACACATGTTAACCACTAAACAAAAGCCTACCTCACATACAGAAAGATAAAGAAGAGAATAAAAATACAACACTACGGAAAATCAATTCACAGTGAATTAGAGAAAAAGAAAGGAATAAGAGGACTATGAGACAACTAGACTGATTAATAAGATGGCCTTAGTGAGACTTTACATACCAATAATTACCTCAAATGATAACCCAGTTAAGTTCTCCAATCAAAAGGCAGAGAGTGGCTATTTGTATTTTTTAAAAAAGGCAAATCCAAAGTATAATCCCTGTAATGGATTTTCTTTTGCTTTGAGGACACACAGAGGTCAAAAAATATATTTTATGTTTGATACAAATTGAAGTAAAGAGTGAACCAAGGTAACTATGCTTCTATCAGGCAAAATAAACTTTAAGTAAAAGGAATTGTAACAAGAGATCAAAAGGGTTATTATAAAATGATAAGGACTAATTTATTGAGTATATAATAGTGAAAAATAAAGGTGCACCCAGGTGGAGCAAGGTTAGGTCAATCTCCTCCAAAGGAGCAAACCACATATCCCTGTGTTCAAACCCTGGTCTGCCAGAGAGGTAAGTGTGAATAGCTAAATAAAAGTAAAATAAAGATGCTTATTCCTTCTCTCTCTTCCTGCCTGTCTGCCTACTCAGCCTCATTACTGCCTGAATCTTTCCTTTAAAATTTTTTATAAATAAATAAATATGCACCTACCATTGGAACATCTAAATATTTTAAACAAATGCTAACAGAACTTGAGGCAGAAAAATGCAACAATACAATAATAGTAAGGGACTTCAATACTCCACTATCAACAATGAATATATCATCCTGACAAAAAATTCATAATGAGACATTGAATTTCAACTATAATTTAGACCAAATGAACCTCACAGCTATATACAGAACTTTCCATTTATTAGCAACAGAACATATATCCTTCTTAAGCACACATAAAATAGTCTCAAGGGTAGATCATATGTTAGACCATACAAAAATCATAATAACCTAAGAAGATTGAAATCATACCATGCATGTTTTCCTGTCACAATAATATGAAACTAGAAATAAAAAACAAGAGGAAAACTAGAAAACAATATGCATATACATAAACACATATACACGCATATATATATATAAATTAAACATAATCTTGAATCTCCAATAGGTCAAAGAAGAAATAAAAAATATTTAGGAACAAATGACAATGGGAAACAACATGGCAAAACTTACGGTATGCAGCAAAATTTGTTTAAGAGGGAAGTTTATATAAATATATGCAAAATAAATACAAAAGAAAACTCCAAATAAATAATTTACCTTTATAAGAAACTAGAAAAAGAAGAGAAAAGCAAGTCAAGAATTCACAGGAGGGAAATAACAATGATCAAAGGGGTCATATATGAAATGTTGACCAGAAAAACATTAGAAAGTATCATCAAAGTTATGAGCTGATTTTATGAGCAGATAAACAAACCAGTAATTATGTAAATAGATCAATAAAAATAGAATAATTAATAAATACAATTAGAAGTGAAAAAGGTGGTATTACAATTGCTAACACAGAAAAATGAATTATATGAGACTGCTATAAACAATTACATGCCAATGAATTGGAAAATCTAGAAGAAATGGGTATATCCATAGAAACACACACAGTGCCAAGAGTAAATCATGAAAATAGAAAACCTGAATAGAATTATTATGACTAAGCATATTGAAGTCAGTAGTCATTTTAAATCTTCCAGCAAAGAAGGAAAAGAACCTGATGACTTCATATGTGAATTTTGCCAAATATTTAAAGACAAATTAATACTAATCATTTGCTAACTATTCCAAAAATTACAAGAGTCAGAAACACTCCCAAATGCATTTTATAACCAGCTCTACTCTGAAACAAAAATCAAATCACATCACAAAGAAAGAGAACTACAATCTTATAACGCTGATAAATACAGAATCAAAATATTATTAATAAAATAATAGCAAACAAAATTTAATAACACAGGAAATATGTCATACATTATGATCAAGTGGCATTCATCCCTAAAAGCAAGAATGATGCAACATAAACACCAATAAATGTGATACTTTACATTTATAGAATAAAACATTAAAATAATGTGATAATTCAATATTATTTAGAAATTATTTGAAAATATTTAGCATTATTTTATGATAAAAATCTTAAACAAGCTGGGTATAGAGAGATGTAATCTTAACATTATAAAGGCCATATATGACAAAGCTACAGATAATACCATGCTCAATAGAAAATGTTCAAAGATTTTCCTCTAAAAACAGAAATAAGACAAAAATGCCTATTACAGTTGTCCCTCACTATATCGAGGTCACTTATTGTGGCTTCACTGTATCGTGGGTTATTTAAAAAAATATCTAATTTTGTATCACAGAATTTTCGCTATATTGCGGGATTTTGCGGTATAGGTACACTTCACTGGTGAGCACCCACATAGAACTTCATATGTTGTTAAAACTGCGTAGGTTAAGTGTGTAGAAAGTATTTATAAGCGTGTGGGAAGGGTTTATAGGGGAGTAGTAAGTGTTTATAAAGCCTTAAAAATATATAAACAATAAAATAAATTATAACCGCTATTTAGCAGATTTTCACCTTTTCTCTGGAAGGTAACTTCCGTGGTAGGTGAGGGATTACTGTACTGCCATTTCTATTCATCACAGTACTGGAAATCTTAGAGCAATTAGGCAGAAAAGAAATAAAAGACATTCAAATTAGAAAGAAAGAAACAAAATGATCACTCTTTGCAGATGGCATGATCTTACATACAGAAAAATCATGAAGATTCCACCAAGACCTAATCAACAAACTCAGTGAAGTTTTAGAATACAAAATCAGTGGGCATAAATTTCTCTATCCACTAATAATAAACTATGTGAAGAAAAATAAAGAAAACCCTTCCATTCACAATAGTAAGGTCAATGATCAGTACACTAAAAACTATAACTATGATGAGAGAAATTGAACAGATCCAAGTAAATGGAATGATATGTCATCTTCATGAACTGGCAGAATTAATCTTGTTAAAATATTCAGACTACTCAAAATGATCTATAGGTTCAGTGCAAACACTATCCAAATCCCAACTGTAGAACAATCCTAAAGTTACCAGGTCACAAACAAACACTCTGAGAAGCCAAAGCAATCTTGAGAAGAACAAAGTTGGAGGCGTCATACTTCTTGGTTTCAAACTATATTGCAAAGGTATAGTAATCAAAAATGTATGATACTGGAATAAAATAGATCAGATGAGCAGAATCAAGAGTTCAGAAGTAAATTCATTCTTATAGGGCTAAGTAATATTTATCTAGAAGATAAGAACACCCACTGGGGAAATGATACATTTTTCAATAGATGATGTTGGGTGAACTGGATAAACACATATATAAAAATATTTGAACCTCTGTCTTACATTACTCACAAAAATACATTGAATGAATCAAATACTTAAATGAGAGATGGAAACTAATGCTTCTAGAATGGAATATGGGAAAAAACTATTAGACATTGGTCTTGACAACAGTTTTTGAATATGACACCTGAACTGCAAGCAACAAAAGCAGAAATAAACAAGAAAGCCCACATCAAACTGAAAATTTTCTTCCCAGCCAAAAAAACAACAAAATAAAAAGACTATCTACAGACTACGAGAAAATATTTACAAACTACATATAAATACTCTGCTCGTCAAAAGATGATGCTACATCACTTTGCTTTTATAAAGACTTATATTAGTAGCTGTTTTTACTAAATGAAATAAATTGCAATGAAAGACTGAAAGAGAAACCAGCATTCAGCAAGTGTTTTTCAGTGAGCCAATACAGTCAATGTTCATTGAACTGTGAGAGTGATGCCATCAAGTTCCTTCCCCTGGAACCATTGTATAATACTTATCGTAAAATGTCTTCCTTTACTGTGTTATTGTTAGTTTTGGTATAATTAGGTAGGGTAAGTTTTGAATCTGGGAATGCTCAATTTTTTCCATATAAATTAATGGTAATTGTTTTTTCACCTTAGGGCATTTCGCTTGCAAAAAGTTTTATAGGAAAGTAATTCAGCTTTCAGACGGAGAAACCTGTATCTGATAAGGGGTTACTCTCCAAAACATAAGGAAATCACACACAATAACAAATAATTAATCCAATTAAAAATGGGAAGAAAACAAAAATAGCAATTTTCCCAAAGGGGAGATCCAAATGACCAAGTCCATGAAAAGTTGCCCAACCCCACTAATTATCAGGGAAATGCAAATCAAAACCAAAATGAGATACACCTTAAACCTCTTAGAATGGTTATTATCAAAACACAAGAAAAAACAAGTATTGACAAGAGTGTACACCGATGGTGATAATGAAAACAGCAATCACTGTGGAAAACAGTGTATGGATGTTTCTTTAAAAATTAAAAATAGTACTTCCATATGATCCAATAATCCCATTTCTGGATATAGAGCCAAAGAAATGATGTCATGATGTGGAAAATCTCTGTACATCTCTGTCCTTTGCGGCATTAAAAGCAATCACCAAAATATAGAAACAATCTAAGGGTTCATTGACAACAGTTTAATAGATAAAGAAAATGTGGTACAACATTCTGTTCTATTATATATTTTATGCAACACAAATAAATATAATTAATTATTATTGAGCCACAAGAAGGAGGAAATCCTGTCATTTGTAGCAAATTGCTTGACCTTTGAGGACATTATGTTAAGTGAAATAAATCAGTCAGAGAAATACAAATACTGTATGATCTCACTTATCTGTGTAATTTAAAAGAAACAAACTTACGAAAACAGAGTAGAATGTTATTTGTCAAGGAGGGTGGGGATGGAAAGACATGTGGAGGGTGTAAATTGCCAGTTATAAGACAAATAATTTCTGGGGATCTAATAACAGCAGGAAGATTTCACTTACTCTTGCTATAAAAGTAAGATCTTAAATGTTCTCACAACAAAGCAATAGTAATTGTGTGAAGGTGAGAACAAGCAATGGAAGGAAACCTTGATGAAGCCTTTTAGTCAAATCCAGTCATTCAACGGGGCTCTTTGCTATCTTACTTTTCTGTACTTGGTATAAGACAGGAAAAAGAAAGGTTATTTCTCTCCAGATATTCTGCTGCTTTATTATTTCAGCAATTAATAGAAATAGAAGCTCATTATTTCCTTAGAGCCAGGGTCCTCTTCTTGGGAGAAGTATAATTATCATAATGTGTTTGCTGATCACACAGGTTGGGGATCTCAACGGGGATGTTAAGACTCAGAAGGCAAAGATCATCTATCCTCAGTTTGTTTTCATTGATAACTGTCTGAAAATCCTTGTGACTTTTGCATTTTATTGTTTGAGACTATAGAGTGTGCCAGTAACTACACCAAAGTTGGTTTCCTGATACAATTCCCAAACCTGTTCTATTATTTGCCCCCTCATTCCCATCCCCCTGTTTCTCAAAGCATTGGTGGCTGCCTTGGGAATATCTAAAACAGAAAGTGGGCAAGGTGAATCCTTAAGCTGATATTTGACTTAAAGCCAAGTCACCATTCAAGTCACTGTTCAAAGGAGGCTTCTGGTTAAATCTCCATTGATCAATTTTTCCCAATCAATCCATGTTTATTGGAGGCAATAACTCAGGTTTTTCAAGCAATAATTCTTTGAAACTTTATTCTCTTTATTTTTTGCCTGAAATATTATTTATATATTTCTTTTTGGAAAGCAGGCAATAGTTGTGTGAGCTCCTTTCTTTTACATATAAGGCACCCAGTATAGTCAGCAAGCTCTATTACTCTGTCTTTGTCCCCAAACACTTTACTTAGTTCTTTAGGTTCATCAGGTCTGTGGTCTGACTTCCAAATAATTACAGATGATAATTTTGCCATGCATTTTCCCATAATATGACTCTCCAGTCTTTAATCTCAGACTATCCATTGCCCAGTGATATTGATCATTACACATTTGAGATTTTAAAATGGTGACATCTCACTTCAAAGTACTAATTTCTGTATAGTCACTGCAGATCAACATAGTATCATTCTAATTTTTTGCCTTCATAGATTTGTAAAATAATTAGTCTGTACAAAACATTATTCATAAATATCCACAGTACAAGAAAAAAGCATATATCAACCATCCTTTTGAAAAATATGCTATTATTTAATCTTTGAAATTCCTTGACTTCATTCCTCTTCATCTCCCACAGAAAAGGCAACCACATAATATTTCACTGGCTCAAGAAATCTACCATATATCAGAAGTTCAATAGTGAGCACACAACCTTGGAATCAACTCATGCTCTCACTTACTACATAGCCCAGAAGCTGCTTAGCTGATAGAATGATGGAATGAAGTGTTGAAGGGATAAAGTGTAACGTCTAAAGCGACATTGTGTATGGATGTATATCCTTCTGAAAACCATCATGTGTAATGAAACAATGATTTTAGGGTGCCATATGCTCCACAGGTGATCGATGAGTTTAGCAATTGCAACGGGGAAGTAGAAGTGGGTCTACTTATCCTCACTCCCACTTGGGGGACACATTTGGAGATTTTGTTCTAATTCCTATAGTCCTTGACAGTGTGGGGTTAAAGATCCTTATTCTTTGTTCTACTAGGAACACAACAAGAATTCCTACAAACTTGAAACACCATCAGATCCGGATCAGATCCCGTTGCCTAGATGAGCAGACAAATAAAGGGACCATAATAATGGTTAATGGTATTATTTGATAATGTCAAGAAAGAATATTCTTTTTACCCAAGTGATCTACGGATTAATCTCTTGACACTCCTTTGTCCTATTTTCACAATACATGGACCAGTGTGTGCAACCGTGACTTGAGGGAGACATGATGCTCAAGGACTCCGTATCCTTTGTGGTTGAGAATCTGTGTAAATACAACATGTAAGTCACATAAACCAGCAGTAGATGAGGTTTAAAGGAATCTAGAATGGGCAATAAAGGGGCAATTAATGAATATTAATTGTAAATTCAATACCTGATGCAGTGTTGGGAATATAGTTTATCCCATTAATCTTCTTGTAATTTTCTCCAGGAAAAGAGACCAGCCAGAATTTGGAGGAACAGTTCCCAAGGGTTATTATACAGGCTAGTTCATCGAAAAGTACAGGTGACAAACTATTGTGTAAACTAGGGTGTGCTGACCACATTCAAATTTTGGGACTTAGGCATTTATTCTGCCTTCTGGACAAATTTTTAGAGACTTTGACTCTCAACTGAGTACCTTTTTAGGAATTCCCTAAAATCTCCCTGAAGGTTATGCCCCATCTCAAAACAGGACAACTTGAGGCTCCAGATCTCCAGAGTTTCCAGAGATCAGGTGAGGTTTTTACATCACAATTTAACTTCCCTCTTTCCCCTACTTTCGTGTCCTTTTAAGTTTTGATTCTGAAAGCATTCCCCAATGAAACTTCTTACAGGCAAGTATTAGTCAATTATTTTAAAAGAAATAAAATTTAAGTTACATACAATCCAGTCATTTATAAGACTCAGTAATTCTACTTTTGCACCTATATCCTAAAGAAATTCAGGCATGCTCTGGTGGTTTAGTAGTTAAATCCACTGCCTTCCACTGGCACAGTCCACATACATTCCAAGGACCTAGGTTTGCAACTTGGGGTGGGATATAACAACCATGATGAACAAATAAATTAAATAAATAAATGTGTCTCCCTTTTCTCTCTGTCTACCAGCTCACCTTCATTCCTGCCTGCATTTTTCCTTTACAAAGAAAATAAAGGAAATAGATAAATATGTATACTCTACACATTTTAATTTGCACATAAGATCATTGAATTAGTGATGAATTACAAAAAAATCTAAATACTAATCAATGAAGAACAGAGAAGCAAATTGTGGTCTAATCACATACTGTAATGCTATATCAAAATGAAAATAAATCTAGAGTTTAACAATTACAAAATGAAATTCACAAATAGAATATTAAGTAAAAAGAGAAAGACACAAAATAATACTGCATAGGATTCCAAAAATCAAATACTTATTGGCAAGAAAAACTCAATTACACTGTCTAATGATGCATAAGCAAATGGTAAAATTATGCAACAAGGAAATAAAATTGTTACTACTGGTGGGGACAGGGGCTTTTGTGATTGATAAAGACACTGATGGCTTCTGGCCTGATAATGATGCTATATTGCACGGTGTCAGTGTGGTTTTTCAAATATGGTCTCTGTCTCATCTCAGTGGACACATATGCTACATGTATTTTTGTGCATGTTTAACCTTCATATAATTTTGCTTGTACTCATATGTAGTGTCAAGGGAAAGCAAAGTAATAGCCAAATCAAGCAAAAATAGACCTATATTCCACAGAATCAAATTAGAAATTATTAGAAGGGAAGGCAGAAGGAAGTGGTCCAACTGGGTATAAAGGCTCAATTATATGGCGAGGAATAAATTCAAATGGTAAACTTAATGTATTATGTATAGATTATGATTTGCAATGTTATGATGCACTGTTCTTTCAATATATTTGATAAAGTTAGCATTTTTAAATAAATATTTTCAATAGCACTGTTTTTTCAACAAATGTCTTAAGTAATCTAATTTCTTATTGTATCAAGACTATTTTGAAACTACAAATCTCAACAGACTGGAGGCTTGCAATCCAGTTTATTCCAAAACACACATGTGTTTCTGTGAACACCTCCAATTGTCCACATACTGTAGAGGAGAATGCATGAGTTTCTTTGTAGGAATCGGCAGCCTCAGACTAAGAGAAAGCTGAATAATTCTAACTTAATTTACCCTAAATAATTGGAAAAATACTGGTATTTTTATGAATCTTAATATCACATTCTTGGTACTAAGTGGGATTTTCAGATGCCATTTTTCCATCTTCCTACTGCTAAATAGACCTAAATTATTCTGAACAAATTTATATACATTAGACATGTCTGAGATCAAATGCCTGAGATGCTGAATTTTCTTAAGAAATCATGTAAGCTGCTAGAGATATAGGCCTAAATATCAATTATGATATCAAAAATCAATTAGGAAGCCTAATGCTATCAATTTCCAGTATCAAATATGACAATAGAAGGATATTATTAATATTTCAAAAGCTGATGAAAATGTGCACATTTATTTTAAATTGCACCACACAGATTTAAAACCATCGGATTCCGCTCATTTGTATGAAAATAGCAACAACTTACTGTGGTTTGTCTATTTTTGTATTAAGAAGATTTAATAGTCTTTAATAATAAAAATGGAGAAATGCATATGTAAGAGGAAAATTAAACTCCAACACTTGTCCATGCTGTGACTTTTGGTTAAATTCTTAATCAATCTGAGCTTTCATTTTCATCATGTACGGACTGGTAATGACACTGGTAATGACATGTAGGGTTGTTATGAAAGCTTAAATCAGATATGGAATAAATCAGTGCTTGATGAGCAGTAGCATCTTGGTTAAGAGTTGTTATTATGTTATGAGTTTATGATCTTAATGTTATTATTTTTAAAGGAAAGGTGTAGGCAGGAATGAAGGACAGTAGGCAAGTAGGGTAATAAAATTAGGGTAATAAAATGAAAGGAGTGATCATTTAATAATCTGTAATTTTGATAAGGTAGAATTTGGAATCAACTACATAATCTCTGGTTTTAGAAATCTCTACCCTTCATCCATGCTTCTCAAACTGGCTAATGTCCATATAAGATATTTTATGTTGAACTGAAAGATGGTGGTTTATGTTAAACCCAAATAATCTTATTTTGGAGAAGTGCAGGTGATGTGAAAAAGCAAAGAAGAGTAAGAGGTATTTGGAAAGGGAAGAGGGCTGATGATGCGAAAGGGAGTAAAACAAGAGTACCTGGAGCCCATTGCTGGGTTAGGAAAGCAGATAGTGTGAGGAAGGGGGGAAAGGTAAGAACAAGGCTAAGTAAGTGGGGAAGGTGAACTGGAGATACTTAAGACAAACTGTTCTAAGGTGTCTTACCGTCTTCACAATTCTGTGCTTGGGTAAAATCTGTGTAACTGCCTAAGTAGATGCCTTCCCTTGGTCATGTGTTGTAGACTTGCTCTGGTCTTCAGGAAAGCAGAGTTCTTTCAAGAGAGGTGCTTCTAACTAGGGATTCTCTTAAAATTGTCCTTAGAGTTCATTGAGGAGGGAGGAACAATTAACAGAAAACAACATAGTCCATTGATTATTCTCAAGTGTCAGAAGAAGGAAGCGTATGGAAAATTTCCAGATTTGGTCTCATTTCTTAATACTTTCATGGGTCCCTTGTGAACCAATTAGGAATTATTATATCACACAGAACAGTGTCTTCTATGTGAACACACTATTCTGAGCTCTCTGTGTACATTGCTATGCTAATGGCCTGTGGAAAGAGTTTCTTGTCTTGGTTATAATGGTAACAATTCCTGCAAAAATATTATTTTTGCTGAGAAAAATTTATCACCCTCTTTATCAACCTTTTGAAAGTCTCTTTGGTCACCTTGTTCTGCAGACTGCAGGTAAGAGGGTTTAGCATGGGGATGACATTAACACAGAACACTGACAGCACTTTGTCCTGCTCCCTGGGAGTCTGACATTAGGGTGCGTGTACACGGAGAGGGATGAGCCATAGTAGAGTGTCACAACTGCCAGGTTGGAGGCACAGGTAATGAAGGCCTTGGCACTACATTTGAAAGAGGATAATTTCAGATGGAAGCCACAATAAAAACATAAGATAAGACAATAATAAGAAAAGAACAAAACACAACAGAAATGTTCAGCAGGAAAAAAATCACTTCAAATAAAGGATTTGAGCAAGACAAGGAAATCATCTGGGGTATGTCACAAAAGAAATGTTGAATGACATTTGGTGCACCATAGTAGAGATTAAAACAAAGGACTGTTTGAACTGTGCTACAGAAGATCCCATCCTAAAGACCCCAGAAACCATCTTGACAGAGGCCAGGAGCCATGATGGTCGAGTCTTGGAGAGGGCTACTAATAACAACATATCTGTCATAGGCCATGGAGGCCAAGAGGTAGCACTCAGTCTGACCCATCCAGGACCCAACAAAGAACTGGGTGGCACAGGCAACAAAGGAAATTGTTTTCTCATCTTTGAAGAACTCTGAAAGCATCCTTGGGCTAAAAGAAGAATAGCAAGTATCTATAAATGCCAAGAATCTATGAAAAAAGTACATAGGAGAGTGCAAGTGGGAGTCCATCCTGATTCAGAAGATCAGACTCATATTAGTCCCCGGAGAGCAAACATAACCACAGTGGGGCCATTTCTATCTTCACTCATAAAGTTTCTTATGTCATCTGCTGAGAAGATGAGAAGAAAATGGTTTTACTCACATACATAAAAGATTAATTTTTATTTATTTCCAGTCATGCATCTGACTAAATATACAACCCTTAATCAGCAATATTAATATATGCCTTTAATATCACCACCAACCTTAAATGAAACATCTGCTCAGATAAATATTCTCCCTTCTCATGGACACAGATGCAGTAAATGATCACTTAATACATTACCTCCAGAAATCAAAATATCATCTACAAATGTTCCATATTATGTTACCAATATATGAAATTGTGAATAATTAAAATGAAGAAAGTGTCATTTCTCTATATTTGAAAAATGGTAGTTTTAATTCAAGATTCACATGAATCCAATGCTTAAAGAAACTCATAATCCTATTAGTACTCTTATGCTTACTGAGGGTACTGGAATAGATATTCATTATATATAATCTAAAACTTATAGTCAATCTGTGATCAGGGAGAGAGGGTGATTCTGTAATTGCATTTCTGATTGCTTCAAGTTTGAGGAGCTATGAAGAGAGCGTAATGGGGTGGGGAAGAGTCACACCAAGAGACAGCTGGGAAACACATGTGAGCAAACAAACTCAATGATTCTAGGAAGAACCCTAAAAACTTAAATAAAACCAAGCTGAAAGAGCTATTAGAGTAACTTTCTTGCAAGTGCAGATTTTTCTTTCCTAAAATAAGAGATTTTCTTTTCATTCAAGGGTCTAAATCAATGATTCTCAATTTTTTTGTATCACTGATTATTTTGAAAACCTGTTGATCACTTCGAACCCCCTACCTCAGAACTAGCCTGACACTAGTGATTATGGTTTTCCTGGATTCTCCATGACCCAGGAGTTTACACTGACTCGCGTTATATAGTGCTACTCCAAAGGGGACTGGCCATCTCAAGTAAGACTTAGAAGGTTATTTAATGACTATGGATACTAGATCCTGGAGGAAGATTGTGTTATGTTGGTGATTACTTGTCACTGGATGTAGTTCAGAGAAGGCAAGGAGCACGTCTTTACACTAAATGCAAATGACCTAATGAATATCTTGATGTCAGGCATGATATGAACTCTCAAAGGTATTTACTTATAATATTTTCTCCAAAAAGTTATACGGATATCTCTGACCTCAAACACAGTTTTATTCCGATCAACTCAAATTATAGGCAAAGAACGGAAATTCGTAAGATGTAGAAAACAGGTGTCAAGTGTAGACTGGGCATTGTGTATGGGATAAAGTATAAGGCTGAGATATTTCCTCGAAGAAAGGTGTGATATTAATGAAATAACCCATGTCTATGAAATTCAAATATTTGTCTGAATTAGCCATCAAGAATGTCTTTTTTCCCCCAATTATTTTCAAGTTTCCTACGAACAAAATTATATACAGGAGACAATTTCCAAAAGTATAATAAGTCATATGTGGAATATAAAGAAAAAAAGGCTAGGAAAAGACTGAAGAAAACCAACTGTTAGACAGTAACAGTGGAAATGAGATTGCCAGCCGGAAATGAGGTGAGTGCATGGGCAGGTGGTCCTATGTCCGATGGACAAGTGTGGAGAACGATTTTATAATTTGATGGTGGACAGAGGATGTTGTCATGCTTGCGAGGAATGGGAAAATGGCAATATGATTTTATATTGTTTTGCTAATCAAACTTACCCCAATAAATATTACATTATTTTTGAAGCATGAGAAATGTAGAGAATTATCCTCTAAGAAAAGTAGAGCATTCATTTCCCAAAATCAAATTGATTATTTCTTTATGGTTTACTTTTCAAGAAGAATTCTGAGGGAATGAAATGATTAACTGCATAAGAAACCAAGGCGTCTGTGATCCATATAGAAGGAGAAAATTTGCAGCCCAGCTTGTATTTACCATCCCAGACTTAGGTGTAGTTCCTTACACAGAGAGACTGAATGAGAGAAAAGCTTTGTGGAAATTAGTCAGAAAGTGGCATTATTCAGATTCAACATCAGCATCAATACACATCATGAGAGCAAAATACGGTGTCAGAAAAAGACAATTATATGCACATATACTACACTTACATGAATGTGTCCTTACTATTGAAAGTATCTACATTGTCAATGCAATCTCAATCAAAATGCCAAAGGCAATTTTCAGAGAATTACGAAAAAACATCTAAAATTTCTATGGAGAAACAAAAATCTTTAGAGAAGTCAACAATACTGAGAAAGAAGAACAAGTTTGTAGCATGGTACTCCAATAAAAAGCTATATTTATGAAAGCAATAAAATGGATAGTCCAGAAATAAACCCTTGCATGTGTTGTCAGTTAATGTTTAACAAAAGAAACAAGAAAACTCATTAGAGTAATGTCGGGCTCATCAGTAAAGTGTCAGAGCAAATTCTTT
This sequence comes from Solenodon paradoxus, assembly GCA_004363575.1. Lineage (NCBI taxonomy): Eukaryota > Metazoa > Chordata > Mammalia > Eulipotyphla > Solenodontidae > Solenodon > Solenodon paradoxus. The sequence goes on along the minus strand of RJWH01003291.1, from coordinate 16,570 downwards.
GCAAGAGTAGTTCAATAAAGATCTCTTTAACATGCTCAGTACTATTATCAACGCATCTTCTCATATATTCTTTCAGGAGATTAGCAGAGAAGTTGTGATTGACTTGTCAAATGAGACAAACTTCAGGATAAATAAACAAGGAGTCGTAAAAATGTTTTCAGTAGAGGTTGCTATGACCAAGGGAAGGGGATATCTCCTTCTGTAGGTGGACACTGAAAAATATCTGTTCACATAGCATAAAAGGCAAATCAGCAAGAAAAATCTACTATACACTAATACCTATGGTAATCCAGAGATCCTTTGTTAATCTCTTACCACTTTTAATTGGCTCATGATTTTTTTTAACCATCTTAGGATTTGATTATTATTGTCTGTATATTTTTTTTAATATAGACCATTCTCACCTGTGGGAGGTGATATTTTGTTGTGATTTGATTACCATTTCCCACCATATAGAATATTCATTTCATAGTCCTGTAAGTTGTCTGCTTTTCTTATCTGGAGAAATCTTTATGAAAGACTTCTGCCCAATTTTCTTAAATTTCCTCCTTGATACTACTGTAGGGTCTTAATTGCTGCTTCTGATAGTTCATTAGCAGTGCACAAAGTCACAACTTTTTATGCATAATATTATTCAGAAAGTCTACTAAATTTATGTGTTCTAATAACATTTTGGTGGACTTTTAAGAAACTTCCTTATATATTATATTATCTGCAAAGAGACAATTTTACAGTCTTTTCCAACTTGAATGCATATTTCTTTTGATTTTCCCTAATAGTTCTTGTTAGGATATCCTGTAACTTGTAGAATAAAACTAGTAGCATTGACTATCTTATTCTATTTATGATTTTTTTGAAAATACTTTAAACATTTTACCATTGAATATGATGTTATCTATGAGCTTGTCTTATGCATCTATATATTGTTGAGTTTATTTCTTTTCACCCAGTTTTATACAGATTTTATAACACTTTGAATTATATTTTGTCATTTGTCTTTTCTATATTTATTGAGAGTATATGATTCTTATTGATTATTTTTACTAATTTGATACATTATTTTGATGGATTTGAAGATGTTGAACCATCCATTCTTTCCTGGGATAAATTGTACTGGATTATGATATGTGATTCTTTTACTTCATTGTCTAATTCAGACTTCTCATACATTTTCAAGAATTTTTGCATCTGTTTATATCAGCAATTAATGATGGTAATTTTCTTTTGGTAATTTTTCTCGTTTTGTTTTCAAGATAAATGCTGCCGTCATTAGATGTTATTGCAAGTGTTTTTCCTCTTCTATTCTTTGACCAAATCTGAAAAGGTTTGTATTTATTCAATATTTGGTACAATTCTTCAGTGAAGCTCTCTGGTTCTGGACTTTGTTGGTGTCTTAGATTAGTAATTCAGCATTCATAATAGTGATTTCTCTGTCCAGATAATCTATTTTCTGCATGATTGTGTCTCTGAAGGTTAGATATATAATGGATTGATGATATATAGGTATAGAGAGACACAAAACTAAGGTTGAGATTGCCTAACTTGGTGTATTAGTGTTTATAATAACATATTAGAACATTTTGTATTTCTGTGGTATCAGTTATAATGCCTCTTTTATTCTTTTATTTCTAAATTTATTTTATTTCAATACTTGCCTTGGTGAACTTAAACATTTATCTTTTCTGTTTATTGGCTTAAAAACAGCTTTATTTTGAATGATTGCATCAAAAGATAGGAAGCATAAAAATGCTAACAGAAATTCTGGACCTGACAAATTCAATGAATCAGATGAGATGTGCAATTGAAAAGTAATGGATACTTTCCAATGGAATAATTTTCAAAGTATAATAAATACTCCAAGTGGGATATAAAATCAATGAGTTACAGGATAGGAACTTTGAAATCAAATATTAAAAAATAACAAAGAAAGCATAATGAAGAAAAAGCAGAAAAGCCCACATGATCAATGAGAAACCATAAAATGCACAAACATTTAAAAATGTGATATCCAGGAAGAGAAGAGATGGAGAAAGAAGGAGAACCTGGGAAGAGGGTTGAACATCCATGGTCATATGGCTAATTACCTTGATGCATGATAATCTCTCAGATAGTCTCTAATTCGCCCTCTAATCTGAAGGATATCTTTACTGTATATATTATTCATGGCTGGCTATGTTTTTTCTGTAAATGTGTTGAATATACTATACCATTGTACTGGCCAATAAGATTTTTGTTGAAATATCCACTGACAGCCTAACGAGAACCCAATGGAATTGCAAATGAATACTTTACATTAAAAAGCTTTTAATGACCAGCTTATATCTTGTTACTTGGAAGCTATATATCAAAGCAATGCATTCAAATGGAAATAAAATTAATTGTTAGCTCATAAAAACAAAATTGTTCACAAAATAAAAATACCTAGGGACTAAATAAAGTTGAGAAACATAGACAAGCATATTTTGATATCTAATTCTCATGGAATTCACATGAGATTTTATTCAGTGATTATTGTGTTAGTGTGTTAAGCTTTACAGATGTTGTCTCATTAGATAATAGGTGATTTATTATTTTGTCTTACTGGCAAAATATAGAAATTAAAAGATTCAAGATTATAGCTTAAGAAATTGCATAATTTCAATACAGCAAGCACCCCTCATCCCAGATTAATAATTGACATTTTAAATTAGAGATAATTCTTTTCACTGATGTTGGTAATTTCAATAAAGACAAAGGGAATCAGAAGTGAGGCAGAGGAAAAATTAATGAATGAGAGAGAGTGAACATCATAAACCTACTTGCAACTAGGTTTTGTATGAAGATTCACTTGCTTTTGCTATAACAGAATCCACTGTCTTCTGAAAACATACTCTGAGACTCAGACCAGGATCCTGTAGGAAGAGAAAGTGCTTTCCTAAAGTTGAAGTTGTGTATTTTTTTCAAAATACTTTCTAACGGAAACACATTACATTCCAAGATATGTTTCTTTGGTTATGCATTGGGTTGTTACTTTATTAGGAGGAATGCCCCCAAATGGGGGAGCTTCAGTATATTATTAAGGGTGGAATAAAAGAAGGAAAGGCAATTAGAGGGAGACAAAATCTACAGGTACAGGCTAATCATTGCAGTCATAGAGTTTTATCCCTGCTAATTTCTTACCCGTTTTGTCATGTCCCTGATAATTACATTCCCCGCTTCTCAGTGGTTCCATCATGAACTTTTAATTATAACTTTTAACAGATTTGTTGTCATTGTCGCTCAAAATAACCTAGTGATCATTTGATTCAGTACTTTCAGTTTTTCCAGATGGAGATCTGAAGCCAATGGATAAAAAGTATTGTCCAAGATGATAAGATAGCTTATAAAATAAAGAGTACTAATCAATTACCTATTTATACATAATCCTTTTTATAAGAACTTACAATTTAGATATATACATATCTACATTTTTTCAATTCCATGACGTAAAAATTATTATACGTATCCCATGGGGGCATTCCTGGTATGATTTTATAATCGTTAAGTGAGACAATTAAGACAATAAGGATTCAGATGAACTGAATTATGACAGGGCCATCACTTATCATGATTACAATGACATTGATATGTCACTTTGGGTTGAATACCAGCTCTTCTAATTTCTTGTTGTGTAAACTTGAGAAAAGTATCATATGCAAGTCCCAGTATTATCACCAAGAAAATGTGGCTGACATTAGTAGGCAAATAATGGTTCTTCATGGAGTGAATTAATTAGATAATCCTATAAAGTGTTTACTTTGTATTATACTTCATGTCTTCTACGAATATTATCTATCTCTCATTCTGTTTGTTTCTGGGAGTTTAACTTTATAAATTAATATTTCTTAAATTTCTTTTTATTTTTATTGAAATGTATATAAGTGTCTAATAAGTATATAGGAAGAAAAAGAGGAAATCATTGAAGAACAGTCTAGTCTGTGTGACTTCCTGAGTCCTCCGTTATTCCATATATACTTTCTATAAGTTTATGTAATAAACATATAGTTTTATCTACCAGGGTCTGATCATGGAAATAGACATATAAACTGAATCCAACATTGGCGATGCTGCCTCAGATAAATTATTTTGTAATGTCAGTTAAAAAAATCACATGAGTAATGAAGGAAACAGGATTTTCTCTTCTCTACCTATATCTAGCTATACTGCAGGGCTATGGAAAGAATCTCTGATCTTTATTGCAAGGAAACAATTTTTGCCAAAATATTATTCTTATTGACATGAGTGTGTTGCCTTCTTTATCACCCTTTTGAGGGCCTCCTTGATCTCCTTATTCCTCAGACTGTAGATAAGAGGGTTTAACATGGGGATAACTATGATGTAGAACACTGACAATGCCTTGTCCTGCTTCTTGGGGTGACTGGGACTAGGATGCATGTACACAGAGAAAATTGTTACATAGAAGAGAGTCACAACAGTCAGGTGGGAGGCACAGGTATTGAAGGCCTTGGCACTATGTTTAACAGAGGATATTTTCAGGATGGAAGCTGCAATGAAACCATAGGATAAAAGAATAGCAAAAAAAGAACCAAACGCAACAAGAACAGCATCCATAAAAATAATCAATTGGATGATGAAGGGATTAGAGCAAGACAAGTTTATAATCTGGGGTAGATCACAAAAGAAATGTTGAATGATATTTGGACCACAGTAGTAGAGATTAAAACAAGGGACTGTTTGAACTACACTACCAAAGATCCCACTCCCAAGGACCCCAGCAACCATCTTCTGACAAAGACTAGGGGCCATGATGGTTGAGTACTGCAGCGGGTTGGCAATAGCGACATATCTGTCGTAGGCCATGGCAGCCAACAGCAAACACTCGGCCTGACCCATCCAGGACCCAACAAAGTATTGGGTGGCACATGCAACAAAGGAAATTGTTTTCTCATCTTTGAAGAAATCTGAAAGCATTTTTGGACTAACAGAAGAAGAATAGCAGGTATCTATAAATGCCAAGGAACTTATAAAATAATACATAGGTGTGTGCAGTTGGGAGTCCATCCTGATTAAGATGATTAAACTCAGATTCCAGATTAATGTCACCAGGTAGATTCCCAAGAATATCGGAAAAAGAATTAGCTGCAAGTCTTTTTCATCTGTCAGTCCCAGGAGAATAAACATGGACACAGATGTGCCATTGCTGTCCCTATCCATAGAGCTGCTTGGTGCCATCTGTTGATAGAAGATGGGAGAAGAAAATTGTTTCTTTCACACATATAAAAGTAATATATCTTTTTTCTAGTTATGCAGATGAATAAATATACGACACTGAGTAATTAATGTTTATCTCTGCATTTCAAAAACAGCCACCCACATTAACTAAAAAATTATCTTGGATGAATATTTCATAATCGCATTCATGAAGATGGTAAACATCATAATTAGTACATTATCTTCTAAAATACATCATCATTTCATGTTTCACCATTCCAAATTTGCAGATATATGAAACTAGAAAACATTTTCATCTCTATGTTTTGAAACATAATGATTTATTAGCAAGCTGACATGAACTCTATGACTGAAGAAGTTTCTGGATCATCCTGGTGCTCATATGTAAGATGAGAATATTGTACTTGAATAGAGACTCTATTATTTTTTTAAAGGAAGGGCAGAACCAGGAATTAAGGTAAATATGCAGGCAGGAGAGAGTAGGAAACCCCATTTTATTTCATTTTTCAATTTAGCTGTTCTCATTAGTTTTTCCCCCAGTCTTAGGGATGTGAACCCAGGCCGTTGGGATTTACATGAGCTATGCTCATCCAGAGATGGCTGACCTAACCTGTACTCCATCAGAATGCACCAAGTGTGCATGCTCTTTAAATATTTTTTAAAATGTACAGTTAAACTGTAATTATGAATAGTGGACACTGCTATCAATGTATTTCTGTTCCACAAAATCTAAAGACGATTAATAATAATGTGTTAGGTGTTGTGAATAGTCACACACGAATAAATAGCATGGAAGTAGATGTGACTCAACCTACTTAATGATTCTGGGAAGACACCTGAGAACTTACACAATATAAAGTTAAAAGAACCATTTCACTCCCTTTCTTGCAAGTTCATATTTCCCTTTCCTCAAATCTGACAGTCCTATGATCAAATTATTTAGGAATGTGATTCTTGCTGCATTTTGGGTCAGTGGAACTTTTGAAAATCTATTGAAACCTCTGTGCCTTCCTTCTAGAGAACTAATCGCTTCTACTTTTGCTTATGAGTTTATTGAATTCTCAATGACCCATTAGTTTTTTCATGGGTCCCAGGTTACAGGCTTTTCTTACATGACTATATCTCAATTAAGACTTAGGAGTTCTAGGCCATGGACATGGAAATGGAGACTGGATCAATTTTGGAATATTTGTCACTTTTTCTTGTAGGAGGCAGTCCAGACTAGACAAGCCATAAGTTTTTAGGTCATATTTAACTAACCAAAAGAAAAATTTTAACAGGCACAATATGCTTTCTTTAAAGTGTTTTTGTTGTCATATTCTCTAAATGATTTTAAGAACATCTCTGAACACAGTTTTATTTCAATCAACAGAAACTAGATAAATATTTGGAAGATTTTAAATGTAGAATATAGGTTCAAGTATGGCCTTGGTATTGTGTCTATGGATGAATTATCTCTGACACATTTCCCTAGAGAAAGCCTGTGATTTCAATAGAATGAGTTATGTCTACGAACAACAAATATTTGTCAGATTAGTATTCCAGATTGTCTTTCTTCTCCCCACCCATTTTCAATCTGTCTCCAAATTAATAAAGATAAATCATTCCAATAAAAGCATAATGCTATCCCCTGATAAGAAAGATAGAACATTCATTTACCAAAATCATAATAATTATACATGGCACACTATTTTGAGAATTCTGAAGTAATGTAGAGATTAACTGGAATATAAATCAATGTGTTTGTGGTCAATATAGATATGGAAATGTAGCAGGCTGCATATTTAAGCTCCTAGACTTAGGTATATTACTTTCTATACAAAGACAAAATCAAAGGGAATATTTGATAATTGAATAGAAAACAACATTCTTCAACTTCTTCACCCTCATCATAATCAAATAATGATAACTTAAAAATTACAAAACTTGGAACAAAATTATACCATGCTTGTTAAACATAGTACTACAGCAACAGGTCAGAGAAGCAATAAAGTACATCAAAGGTTGGAAAGAAAAATTAAAATAGCAAATTTTGCACATAATATGATGTATGTGTAGAAAATCCTAAGCTTAACCAAAGATATGGTAACATAATCAATAAATCTAGTAAGGTTACATATATAAAATAAATATTTGGAAATCATTTGTGCTTCTATATTAGAAATACCAGAAAATAAAATAAGAAAGTTCTCAATTCATGGTAGCATTGAAACCATTCAACAGGAATGCTTTTAACCATCAATGTGAAAAATTTCTACTATTAACTATGAAATTATGAGATAGATTGAAGAATATAAAGAAATGGAAGATATCAAGCTCATGGATTGGAAGAAGTAATTCACATGTCCATGCAACTCAAAGTATCTTCATGTCAATGCAATCTCAATAAAAATTCCAAGGCATTTTTCATTGATTAGGACAAACAATCTGAAAGTTACATAATTACAAAGGAGTTGGAATATCAAAATTAATCCTGAGGGAAAAAAGTAAGTTTGCAGTAAACATAAAACCATGGTCCTGCCATATATATAGACATATAGACAAATGGAACATGATAGAGAGTCCAGATATAATCCCCTGCAGAGTGTCAGCTGATATTTATCAAAAAGGCAAAATTCTCAAGAGAAATGAAAGTCTCTTCAAAAATTGAGCTGAAAAAATTAGATGATATGCAAAAAGTAAACTTGTATTCCTATCTTACACTATCTACACATTTTCACTTGCAATGAAATAGATCTTTAAAATTATAACGATACCATAATATTCCTTGAAAATACTAAAGAAGAGTCTCCTGCACATTTGATTTCCAAATATTTCATCAAATAGATTGAGGCCAAGAAGAAAGTTCTAGCAGAAATGCTAGATATGAAAGATACAGTAAATGAATTGAATACAAACACGGGAAGCTCCATAAACAGGCACAATTTCACAAAGGAATTAATATCAGAATGTGAAGACAAGATAACAGAGAAGACCATCAGGAAGAAGGGAGAGAAAAAACTGAGGCGATGAAGAAACCTATCGGAAATATTAGACACTATGAAAAGAATAAGTGTAAGAATAATCACAGTCCTTGAAGGAGAGAAGGAGAAAGGAACAGAAAATCTATATAAAGAATCAATAGCAGAGAATTTTCCTCCTCTGTTCCAGAGAGTACACATGGAGGTAAAAGAAGAAAAAATACTGACATTGTTAACTGTACAACATCCTACTTTGAGGCACATCATACTAAAACAAACAAAAGACAACAACAAAGAAAAACTATTCAAGATTGCTAGAGAAAAGAAAAAAACATAACCTACAAAGGCACACTCATCAGTCTATAATCAGACTTCTCAGCAAAAACTCTAAAGGCCAGGAGGGAGTGGAACAATGTATTCAAAATACTCAAAATCAAAAACCAAGAATACATTACCCTGGAAAATTATCATTCAAATCTGATAAAGGTCTTCAGTGACAAAGAAGTTAATGATTTTTCTATCACCCAAATCTACAATTCAAGAGTTCTTTAAAGGGACCATAAAACAGGGAAAATAAATAATAAATTAAACTTTGAGAATGGTAATAAACATGAAGGCAAAAGCTGAAACAAAGACGCAACCAACAGGAGAGAATCAAAAACATGAAAGGGGAAAGAAAACATGCAATCTGTACAAATATATATGTTATATGACAGCATCTCATAAAACACCATATCGGACCAGAGAATCCACAGGACAGTTAAGAAACCCAGTCTTAAAGAGATACATACCCAGGAAGCAGAGAAAACTGACAAAACAGACGCTGAGAACCAACAAAGGCAAAAAGAAGCTTAAACAAATAGGAAAGGAAGCTATAGGGCACACAAAACAAAGGCTCAGGTAATAGTAATAAAATCTATGTTTCAGTTATCACCCATACATGAAAGGACTGAACTCACCAATCAAAACACAGAGTGACCAGATAAGTAAAAACAACAAGATCAACAAAGCAGGATGCATCATTTTATGATTAAGTGAAACTCTTTTCAGATCCAAAGATAAAAATAAGTAGGAAGTCAAAATCTGTTGAAATGTACACCAAAAAGTTATGAAAGAAAATAATAAACTGCAGTGCCAATATCAGACAAAACAAAATTTCAACCAAAAATGTTATCATAAAGCAAGGAAGGACACTGCTTTATGGTAAAGGGGGTAATATATCAAGAAGATATAAAGCCATAAACATATGCATCCAATGCATGGCCGTCGAAGTATGTTTAAAAAAAAAATACTGACGTTGACAGTAGCACAATAATAAAAAAAAAGTTCTCCTATGTCCCTAGCAGCACAGGTCACAATAGAAAAGACATGGAAACAAACTAAATGCCCTCCAACAGATGACTGGATAAAGAAGCTGCAGTCTATACACTCAGTTTAATTGTATACAGTTCTTTAAAAAGATGAAAGTGTGCCTTCACAACTCTTTGGGGGAATTGGAGGAGTACATGTTAAGTGAAGGAAGTTACAAATAAAGATGCTGGATGGTTTCTCTCACATATGGAGTTAAAAAAGAAAATGAATGAATTAGCAAAGCACTAATCTAAGATTATAAAACAAAGGGAGTACAGGGAAAGTTGGAAGGAATCTAGAGTAGAGAGGATAAAATGATAATGGTGACTAGAACACTGAAGGTGGATGTGGTATGATAAACACATTGAGGTGTAATCTATTCTCCTGAAACCTGTATAGTACTGCAAACTAATGAAACAGTAATAAAAAGAAAGAGATGAAAGGTAACCTCAGAATGGAAAAATATTTGCAAACCATATATCAGGTAAGAGACTATTATCTAAAATATGGAAATAACTCATACCGCCTAATAACAAATATTTTAAAGACTAACTAAAGCACAGGCAGTAGAACTAAGTAGACATTTTTCCAAAAGAGACATCCAATGACCAATAGCTATAGACAAATGTGAATGTCATTAATCAGAAACGAAACGAAAATCAAAATCAAGCAAGAAATCACCTCATACCTGCTAGAATCAAAAAGACAAGAAATAAAAAATGTTGTCAAGGATGTGGAAATAAGTCACCATCTTATACCATTGGTGGGAATGCAAATAAGTTCAGTTGCTTGGAAAAACAATACAGCGTTTCCTTAAATTAAAAGTAGAACTACCATATGATTCAGCGATTGAACCTCAGGGAACATAACTAAAGAAAATGACAACAGGATATTGTAAACATACATGTGTATCTGTATCAATGTTTATTTCAATTTTACTCTTAATAGTCAAGGTATACACAACGCAAATGTTCGTCATGGTAAATGGATAAAGAAGCTGTGGTATTTATGTTTAATGGAGTATAGTATTAAATAGCCACAAGAAAGAAGAAAAGTCTGTCATTTTCAACAACTAGAATGGCTCTTGAGGGCATTAAGCTATGTGAGATACACCAAACAGAGAAAGTTGAACTACATCATATCGTTTATGTGGACTATAAAGGAGGTGAACTGATAAAAACAGAAAATGTGAATGATGATTGCCAGAGACAGAGTGATGGCATAATTGAGGATATATCTTTTAACGGTATAGCAACTACAAAGTCCCAAGGTCGTATGCCCAGCAAAGTGATTAGAGACAGTACTTGACTGTAAACTTCAAAGTTCCTAAAAGACAAGATCTTAGTTGCTCCTATCACATAAAACCAAAAACAAACTGGCAATTATTTGATGTGATAGAGGTATTAACTGCATTTTGAAATAAATTAATGAATCGAAACAACATAGGGAACACATTAAACTGACACAATGCTGCTCGAGAATATTATTTTAAATAAAATAAAATTTTACAAAGGAATCATCAGAAAAGACTACGTAATTCTTGGTATAATTAACCACCCATCCCATACTTCACTCAGCTGGCAATGGTTAGCAAATTTAAAAAAATTAAAGTAGAATAGAAAATTAAGAAGCTGCTACTTGGCTGCCTTGGTAGGCTCACCTGTAAGACCAAGGCTCTGGCTTCAACCACGTGGAGCACGGGGAGGGACCTGAGTTCCACACCCAGGGAAGCCAAGGGATGGGGGAGCCGCCAACATGAACAACTATTTTCTTTAAGTTATTTCATCAATAGCCTTTCCTAATATTTACTTAATTGATTTGGAAAACTCCAATATATTTGAGAGGCAGGAACAAAATCTGAAGAGCGTGTTTTTCAGAACAGCTTGGATAGGCTTACCCAGTGACCAAGTGCTGCAATTACATTTGACTGGTGCTCCCTCAACATTGTCTAGATCCTGACATGTTCATCAAAGCTGCAGCGGATCCACTCAGTCCAGGACTAACGCCCTCTGGAGAGTATTCTGACACTCGCCAAATTAGACTTTAAAAATGGAATTATTTAGTAATAGAGGTCCTTCAAAAATAGCCATAACTCCTATCCTGGTTTTATGTTATCTCATTTCAAAAACTCAGTCAAAGGAGTGAGATTTTTTTCTAACGTAACTTTACGCTATTAAGTATTGACACACCTGCAACATGTTTAGTTTGTCCTTCAACAGATTTGCTTTTCGGACTAGTTTGTCATGGAAAAAGACCCCTTACGAAATTTAGACTTTAAAGACAATGACAATAAACACTTCGCATACCTTTATAAAATTCGTCCTGAGTCATTGGTTCATGACATTCCTTAGTTAAAGTCGCGACAACTTGACTCACCTAAGATTTGGAAAAACTAATTTTCTCTTGTTTTCCAAGTCCCTCTACTTGGTGGTGAACCCAGATATTCAGAAATGGCCAACAGATAATTCACTCTCCGTTTCTGAGGTCTCCCGCTCATCCCCAATCTGAGATGAGTCCTATCTCTTCGAGCAATGTCTCACTTTCATAGCCTCCAAAAATGAACCAATTGTGGGAACAGAGGCCCTTAAATGCTTATGAAGTTCCCATGTTATATCTAAAAGAGGACTTAGGAGCACACCCAGAAGAAAGAGAAGCAATTAAAATGGTATGAACTGTAAAAACCCTGTCTCCAGAGTGATTGAGGGAGGCCAACTCTGTTAATTGGACCCTTGTTTAGTCTCCAGCCCCTCCCTTCACAGTGAAATCTCTGGAGACCTTTTGATATAAAGGAATCCTCCTCTACTCCGGAAGGATCATAGGGCCGCTACATTAAATTCCCAACTGTTCTACTCATAAAAGAAATTACATTAATAAAGCTAATGATCATCATAGAACTGTGTCAGGGAAAAACACCTGAAATTAGTTAAGCTCCAGAATTCTGAGTCAGACTATGGGCTTGAGATAGTCTTAACTTTCTAGTTTCTTATTTTACATACAATTTAAAGTTTTGTTTCATAGATATATTCATTTTAGGATATTGACAGTGTACTTCAGTCTGTGTGCATTCCTTCCCTCCCCGCTCCTCCATGATTCTGTTAATATTTGTCCGCTTGTTTGTTTTCTTTTTTTCATGGTCCATATATAGTGAAACTATCCAATGTGTTTTTTTTCTTTCTGGATTATCTCACTTAGTATCATTACCGCTAGTTCTATCCTGTTTGTTACAAAAAGCACGATTTCATCTTTTTTGATGGATGCATAGAATTTCATTGAGTATATCGATCATAACTCTTTTTCTACTCATCTGTTGATTTGCATAGACATTTAGGGGATTTAAGTTGTTTCCCTGTTGGTTACTGTGAATTTCATTCTATGAACAAAGAGGTGCATATATTTTTTTCTCTTAGTGTTTTTATTCTGTGTTGTATGCCTAGAAGTGGATTCATGGATAAAAGGAATTTCATTTTTATTTTTTCTAGGAATCTCTATACCGTTTTCTAAAGAGAATGCACTAATTTGAATTCCCATTAAAGTGTAGCCAGGTTCCTGTTTCTCCACACGGCTCCAATGGATTATTGCTGATAGTCTTTGATCTAGGCCATTCTCACCGGTATGAGCTGATATGCCTTGTCTTTCTTGCTTGTGTTTCTCTGTTGGTGAATGATGTCAATCATTGTTTCATGTATTTGTAGGCCATCTGTGTTTCTTTTCTGGAAAGTGTCTTTTCAGCTCTTGCGACCATGCTTGAGTGAGTTGTTTACTTTTCTGATGTTGGGGTGTATGAGTTCTTGATATATTTTGGAGAGTAAGCTCTTGTCTGATACAGGTTGTGCAAATATCTTCTCCAATTAAGTGATTTGCCTTTAGTTTTAGTGGTGGTTTCTTTTGCTGGAAAAAACCTTTAGTTGATGTAGTCCCACTAGTTAACTTTTACTTTAGTTTCCATTGCTGCTGGTGTCAATTTTGCAAAGGCATCTCTATGTTGATGTGAGGGAGGTTTTTCCTACATTTTCCTGTATGTATTGTATGGTTTCAGGTCTTACATCCAGGTCATTGATGATTATGAGTTAATTTTTGTGATGGTTCTAACAGATGCTCTAATTTAATTTTTTACCTGTGGCTACCTAATATTCCAATTACCATGTGTTCTTTAGGAATTACAGAAAATTTGGGTTGCTGGAGCATAGGGTATTTGTATGGTTCTATATCACTGTTTTCTAGTATGCATTTATAATTACAGTTCTTATATCCTAGTCATTCAATTTTATTATTTTTTCAAATAATTTATTTGGTTATTCATGGTCTTTGTGATTCTACATACATTTTAATATTATTTGCTTTATTCTCTTAAAGACTGTTATAGGAATTTTGTTAGAAATACATTGACTCTGTGTAAGATAACTGTAACTTTATTGGTATTCTGGCAATTCATGAGCATAATATATCTTTCTTTTTTTACTATTACCCTCTATTCTTCTTCATGTAAAATTGTTCGAGCTCTCACCATTTAAAGGTCAGCTCATTATTGTAATAGTATTTGATATTTTGCAATTGTGTGGTATCACTTTAATGTGTCCTTTCATATTTGATTATATTTATTTCATCACTATTTTTCTTAATCTACCAAAAGTCTTTTCAATTTTGTTTACTATTTAAAAGAACTAGCTTTCATTTTGCAGCTTTTCTTGACTCTACTTCTTTTTCTGTCATATGTAATCTTTAGTATGTGGAGGTATGTTCCTTTTGTATTCTGCTTGGGGAGAGATTTGTCATGAAAGCATGTACTATATTATGTCTGTAAAATGCTTCTTATGTATTCATGGAGGTGATCTATGATTTTTATATTCCATTTATTAAATAAATATCACTTCTATCAATTTGTGGATATTGAATGCTATTTGATGAAGGAGATCAAGAACAATACATGTTTATCATGCTGTATCGTTTTCTTAATATGCTGTTGATGTTGATTTGGTAACATTTGGTTGAGTATTTTGGCAACTATATTCATGATGGATATTTTTCTAGAGTTTCTATTCTTGTGGTGTCCTGATTTTAATATCAGGATATGCTGAACTGGTAAAAACGAGTTAGAGACTGTGTTCCATATTAGGGGAGATGAATTTTCTTTCATTTTTCTGTAAATTGCTTTGTAGATATCAACAGAAAATCCATCTACACCAAGGTTTTTCTGTTTTAGAAGGTTTTTAATTATGGACTCAATTTTCAAATTTTGTATTAGTCTGCTCAGAGTTTCTGTGCTTTTATGATTTAGTCATAGTACTTACAGGTTTCTAGGAATTTATCTATTTTAAGCTATCTAATTTATTGGAATGTTTAATGATAGACTCATGATATTTTATATATCTGTGTCTCAGTGTAATATCTCCTTTCATGTTTGATTGTATTTATTAAATCTCTTTTTTCCAAAAAAATGGAACCATTTGATCAAGAAAATGCATTTCCAGGTATATGCTATAATAATGAGAATGGTAATCTTAAATGATTTATGTTAATATCTGCATGATTTATAATAGCCAAGATGTGAAGTCACACTAAATGACTGTTGATTCATTGATGGGTGGATGAATGGCTGGAGAAGATGTGGATTTATACGCAATGGAATTCTACCCAGCACTTTTTTTAATAAAAGAGATCTTAATTTTTCATAAAAGGTGTACAGAATTTCTGGTGATTGCACTAAGTGAAATAAATCATAAAGAAAAGAAAAATATCACAGATTTCACTGATGTTGAACACAAAGAAACAAAATGACCTAACAAAACACATCAAAATTCTCAGGCCCCAAATTCAAGACTGTGGTTACAGAGAGGGAAAGAGAAAAAGGTGGAAGAAATCTCGATTTGGAATAGCAAAACTTACAGTGGTGACTGGCACTAGGACTCTGGTTGTGGATTAGATTTGATAGAATGTTTTCATCGCTAAAATATTCAGGCATCTTATAGCTATTTGAAGCAAAACAAAATAAATCACTACCCAGGTAGATAAACTAATGTAGAATAATTTAGTTTAGAAAATGAGCACAACTCATGTGTATGCCTTGTCTTTGAAATCTCTAAAAATCATCTGGATGGGCCGAATCTTAGAAGAGCTAACCTCATATAAATCAGACTGCCATTTTTAGTTTCTAGTGAAGACCAAAACAACTAAACTTGTGATTATGCCAGTGTCACTCTGCTTCTGGGGAGGAAACAACATGAAAAAATAATGACAATTGAGAGAGAGAAAGAAAGAAAAGTGGACGTGTATCAGCTAACGGTGTCTCCAACTCCAAGAATCAGAGGGGCTGGAGCCCTGAATTAGGGTGCTAGCGATGTGTTATCAAGCATATTTCTCTCTTTCAAGTGACTCTTTAATCAATGTATAATTTACAGATTAATTAATAGATATATATGATACCACAAAGGGTCTCACCTTTGGGTTCTTGTGTTCTGGGGGAGATTTACCCCAACCCACTCATGGTGCATCAGTTTCACCAGGACTCCTGAGAAGCAAAAGAAACAGCAAGATTTTACTAACAAAGTAGCAAAGTAGAAATAAGGGTGGAAGGTGGACAAAGTGAAGGTAAAATGACAACATGAAAGTGAGAGTGGAAGATGGATAAAGCAAGAGTACACCCCCAAAGGCAGGGGGTTGTCATTCCCAGCATAGTCAACACTGAATTCTAGGGGTTTAGATCTTAATGGAGCTCTGTTTTTTTCCACACCCTTGGTTCCATGTACAGGAAAACATCCTGATTGCCCACAAGGGGGTTACACTGCATAACTTTATATCATGAGTGTTTAATGAGCAAGTTTGACCAAAATGTGAAACTAACTCCTTATGTCTGTCCATATGTTGCACTCCAGGAAGAAATGGCCTATTTAGAGCTAAGAAATATTTGATTTCCTAAAATGATTTAGACAAATTATACTTCTTTACTTTGGTATTAATTTGTATTTTGATTTCCAGATTCTTCACAAACCTGATTGCCCATACATACCATCCATATTTACCTAAGTTTTTGCATGATGTATATATGATTTCAC